>JAKUCM010000511.1:0-25080 GCA_023374145.1 Lepidium sativum
ACACGTGCCCTTTCACATGCACTTTTTACCACTCCTCTTCTTCCAAATGTTTTAAACTCTTCACTCCTAAAAAGCTTCCGTTTTATGTTAGAGCACCTCCATTGAAAAGCCGTTTTATGTTAGAGCATTTCCATTGAAAAGCTCTTAAGTGAAGGTTTTTAATAATAAAATAATATATAATAATTAAACTAATATTATTTTAAAAAAATAGGAGAGATAAAGTTTTAAATTCCTTATTTAAGAACTTTTATAATTTTAAGAAACCCAATCACTAAAGTGTCATTGTATTATTAGATGTAAAATTTTTAAAATATTGATAAGAAACTCACCATCTGCCGATGATAGGTGGTCCAGTGGTGTAGTTACTTTACAAATTTTTAAGACACCATAGATTGAATCCTCTTTATATAGTAGTACGATCATAATTTAAAAATCAGTAGGTTAGTTGACAAAAAAAAAAACTCACCATCTCCTCTTAAAAGTTGGAGATGGTCTTAATTTAGCATATATTCAATTATCATCCTTTAGTAACCATAATTATATATTCCACTCATATATATATCCTTATTATATGATCTATTAGTTTGGTTTATCACTGGTTTAACTAAACACCAAATTGACAAAAGAAAAATCGTATTAGTTTATATTGTTTATGCTACAAATATTTTACCGTAACGGTTGTAACATTGTTTTGGCATTATACATATTTAAAATTTGGAGAGGCTAAGACTATATTAAATAGATTTGTCATTTCGTTTTTCTCCTATAAATTTCCCATTCGGTTTCCTAAATTATTAAAGGTTTTCCTTTTTCTATAACAAAAAATGTATAAACCAAAATAAAACCTTCGATCATTGTCGGAAAAAATGTTGAAAAGTGCAAGTCCAATGCCATTCTACGAAATCGGGGAACATCAATACTCTACTTTAGGGTACATCATAAGCAAACCTCGGTTTGCAGGAGCATACGATATTGACCCTCCGATTCCAACCGTCGACGATGCGATCTACGGCTCAGATGAGTTCCGCATGTATGCTTACAAGATCAAAAGGTGTCCTCGGACTCGTAGCCATGACTGGACGGAGTGTCCTTACGCTCACCGTAGAGAGAAAGCCACGCGCCGTGATCCTCGCCGTTACAGTTACTGCGCCGTTGCATGCCCTGCTTTCCGTAACGGTGCATGTCACCGCGGGGACGCATGCGAGTTTGCTCATGGAGTATTCGAATACTGGCTTCACCCGGCGCGTTATAGAACACGCGCTTGTAATGCAGGAAGTTTGTGTCAAAGGAAAGTGTGTTTCTTTGCTCACGCGCCGGAGCAGCTTCGGCAGTCTGAAGGAAAGCATAGGTGTGGTTATGCGTATCGAGCAGTGAGGTCGAGAGGTGGAAACGGTGCTGGAGGGATGAGAATGAACGGTGAGGATTATGCTCCGATGAAGTATGAGAAAAATGATGTAGATAGTAACGAGGAGGTTGAGAGTTTGTTGATCAAGTGTTGGAGTGGGATGAGAATTGTGGACCGTCCGATTTGGATATGGATTTGTCACATATTGATTGGATTTCTGAATTGGTCGATTAAAAATTGAGAAATTTTAAGATAAAATAAAGAACAAGATAAGAGATCTTGTTTATATGTATATGGTCAATTCGATTGTAATGATTTCGAAAATGAGTTATTTCTTTTTGCATGTAACTGATTCTTAATGTATGTTCTAACTCTTGCAATGGATCAATGTTTTTAAAAAACTGAGTTTTGCTTTAAACATGCATGCAACCGTTACGTAAATATAATTGAAATAAGTATATATTAAAAGAGTTAGGGGTTAACAAAATAATAATCATTGACCCGAAAAGCAATCTGAACATATGAAAACAAATGCAAATATATGATACATTTATAGTTTACTCTTAGCTGCATGGAACATTAATAAGGAAAAAAACGAATGCGATTTAGTGTTACTGTATTTATATACCTTGTTCAATACTATATATTACATTGCATTAAATCCCAATTGTTCCTGTAAGCGGATTCTTTCCATATAAACACAAATTACTTTTAAAAAGCCTTTTTTTCTTCTTTTGTTGTTTCTTAATCAGAAAATATTTAATACACTATACATATCTACTAGAATTTAATACAAATTTATTATAATTTTTTCAGAAGTTGGATTTTAACCCGAACTGGTTTTTTACCCGCTGGCTTTTTACTAGCCAGCCTTTTACCTTTTGGTGTAGGTGCAGACGTATGTGCAACAGCTCTACCTGCAAGTTTTGATCCAAAAAATCCAGGAAATATTTTTTCGAGTGGTACATTAGCCAAAAATCCACGGAATCCATGTCCTGAACTACCTCCAGCAGAGGGCGCAACAACAGAAGGTGCAGCAGCAGAAGGTGCAGTTGCATCTGCTAGTTTATTTCCAAATGTTCTAAAAAATGGTTTTCCTCTAAAAGATCCACCATACCCGTCTGTAATTGGCATTTCTAACAAATTTTGGGGTGATGGAGACGACGAACTTCCTTTCTTGTTTGATGTTACATTACAAAGGATGTTTGCAGTAATTCTCGATTTCGGGTCAATGAAATAGCAATAATTAGCTGTTCTAAAATCTTATAAATTAAAAGTATTTGTAAAGCGAGCTCAACTATTCTTTTTGATGTTGGCTAAGTGGGAAGATGAGATACAAAATTACAAATATAAGTATTGTTGAAGACGAGAGAAAATTGATAATATTCGAGTGTGTTAACAGTTAAGAATATATTGTTTCTTTTAACAACAATAGCATATAATTAAATCGTTTCAATGCGAAGAGAGTTAAGTGTTACAACAATAATAATTATTATTTAACAATTAAACACTGCATCGTAGTATTGCTTTTCTTTATTGTATATTATAATTAGATTCAACATTAAATATAAACATAAATTGTTTAAGATTGGCTTTCTTTTTTTAAGTTTCCCAGTCATAAAATCTTTGAAATAATGCACAATGATCTGGTTAATGTTGGAACACTTCGATCACTGTCCTTTACTTCCTCTGCACGGAGCGACCTCCACCTCCTCCTCTACTTTCCCTTTTACATCCTCCACCATTCTTTCCAGAACCATAGGTTTTAACTCGTCCAACAACCATGACTCTAGCTGATCCACGTTTTTTATGTTTTTTTTTAATTTCCGTCATACTTCCTTCACTTCTCGACATAACTTCCGAACTTCCTTCACTTTCGGACATACCTCTACCACCGAACATACCTTTACCTCCAGACATGCTTCCTTCACTTCCAGACATACTCCCTCCACCTCCCGAGGCACTTCCTCCACTTCTAGACATACTTCCTCTACTTCCCGACACACTTCCTCCACTTCCCGACCTACTTCCTTCACCTCCAGACGTACCTCCTTCACTTCCAGACGTACTTCCTCCTCTGGATTTACCTCCTTGACCTCTAGATTTACCTACATTAACACCAAATTTACGTCCTTTACCTCCAGATTTACGTCCTATACTTTTGGACATACCTTAATATCCGGACAACTTACCTTTTATTTTCTCGATTTTACTTTTTATCTTTGTAATGATACCTCCACCTTCGGGCTTACCTTTACCTCCATGTTTAGGTCTGTTTTTACTTCCTTCACCTGCGGACCCACTTCCTTCACTTCCAGACATACCTCCTCTACCTCTTGACATACTTCCTTCACTTCCAGACGAACTTCCTTCACCTCCGGATGTACTTCCGCCTCTAGTTTTAGTTCCTTTACCTCCATGTTTAGGTCTGTTTTTACTTCCTTCGCCTGCGGACCCAGTTCCTTCACTTCCAGACATACCTCCTCTACCTCTTGACATACTTCCTTCACTTCCAGACGAACCTCCTTCACCTCCAGATGTACTTCCTCCTCTAGTTTTAGTTCCTTTACCCTGGGCCCTACCTTCATCCCTAGAAGACTTATGTTTTATCTTTTCGATTTTACTTTTAATTTTTGTGATAATACCTCCTTCACCTCCGGGCTTACTTCCTCCACCTCCGGGATTACCTTTACCTCCATGTTTAGGTTTGTTTTTATCTCTTCCACCTTCAGAACCACTTCCTTCACTTCCGGACATACTGCCTCTACCTCCGCACATACTTCCTTCACTTTCAGAAGAACCTCCAGAAGAACCTCCTTCACCTCCAGATGTATTTCCTCCTCTGGGTTTACCTTCTTGACCTCTAGGTTTAGTTCCTTTACCTCCGACCCTACCTTCATCTTCGGAAGACTTACCCATTAGTTTTTTTATTTTACTTTTAATTTTCGTGATAATACCTCCTCCACCTCCTGGTTTACTTCCTCCACTTTCAGGCTTACTTCCTTCACCTCCGGGTATTATCTTTTTGATTATACGTTTTATCTTCGTGATAATACCTCCTTCCTCTCTGGGCATATCTGCTCCTTCTCTAGATAACTTAAACGCAGATAGCATTATATTTAGAAACTTAGCTGGAGGAGCTGCCGGGGGTGCTGCGGCTGCCGGAGCTGGTGAAGCTGGTGGACTTCCTCCTCCTGCACTCGGTGCGTTCGCCGGAACACCTGCCGGAGGTGGATTGTCCTTCGGTTTTACACCCATCCTACGCCTATATCACACGCCCACAAACGCACATAAATATTTTAGTGACTATTAAAAAAGAAAATAAGATTATGTACAATATATTTATTTAATAGTTTTTCATAAAGGAAAATAAAAAGTTAATTTATTAAAAAGTAGTAACAACATTAAGATTTAGTAATACAGAATATGACGCGTAGCATGAGAAACCAATATAAGATAAATGAGAGAAAGAAAACTGAGCTAAGTTAGATAAAAACAATACACAAATAAAGCTAGTCTTGCCAAAATTTTAAACCAAAGAATAAGGATATATGTAGAGCATATTCAAACCAACATTTATAAAATCAAAATCCGCATAACATGAGCTACGATACACCTTTACTATGACCATATGAAATCATAAAAGTGATCGCTTGCCAAAGGCTAATTATTGGTATATAAATAATAAAGTAGGATGTATATGGAGTGATTTTAATGTTTAAGAACTTACTTAATGAGCCATATAATGAGGCTAATGGCTGTGCCTCCGAAGCCGCCACCGGCCGTAAATCCAGTGGCTAAGACTGCAGTGGCTAAAGTTGCTGGTACGAGAATGGGACTAAATATGATGAAAAGGGGTGTGCTTACGACTAATGCCACGGTAGAACCAGCGAGTGTTACACCTGCAAAGCCCGTGAAGATTACGGAAGCTATAGAAGCAATGATGATCTTAATAATCTCCATTAGTGGGATGAGAAAAGAAAGCATTGTGGGGATAATGTTAAATCTCGAAGTCTGAGATTGATCACCCATTTTGTGATTGGATCGTTTTGGTTTGATGGTTGGGAATTGGAAGAGAAAGGGCTTTTATGAAGGAGTTGTGTCGTCTACGTGCACTTCACATGGATACTTCATGCAAAACGATAGGAATTAATGGAGATTTACATTACGTCACGTCGCATTTGCATTTTTATGTTTTTGTCTTTGTGATCATGTTTTTGGGGCCTTCTTTTCTTGTTAAAGTCAAATATTATCTTTAATTTATTCCTTTCTTTTTGTGTATTTAAACCCCTTTTTTTTGCAGTCCATTAAAGTGGGAAGAAAGATATCTGTTATTACTTGGATAGATACCATGCTACACACGGAGTTGTAACATTTTTAAATATATTTTTGTTAATAATTTAGATAAACAAAATTCTCTCTATAACATTAAATTCACATGCAGAATTTTTATTTTAATATATTATATGTAGTAGAAAATCGAATTTTTATCATAATCATTACAAAGATCATCCCATTTTTAAATATTATTTAAATTAAGAATTTTGATTTACTAATTGGAAGTATAATTATGGTTAGTGTGTAATTAAGATTGAAGCGGCCGTAAGAATATGATGATCTCATGAATAGACTAAACCTTCTAGGAAGTTGGGTAACGACGCCCAACGTCGTCGTTAAGATTGAAGCTCTCTTTGACAAAATACGAAAAATGCTCTTTATTTATACTATATTAAAAAATATTTTACTGATTTTAAATATCAAATATAGTAAAAGAAAATTAAACTGTGACTATTTTTTAATAATGAAATATAAATTGTTTGTAGGAAAAAATATTCTTGATTTAGAACTTTAATGCTTTTCTCAACTTCATTTCATTTAAAAACTCCCTAAGTCCGAAACGAAAAAAAGAAAAAAAAAAGTATCATTTATTTTCCCGAAAAATATCATATAAAACGTATTTCGTAGCCTTTGTTCATCAATAATGTTTTCAAAATCTACATTTTTTAAAATTTCCTTTTCAATACTAAACCGTTCAACGTTTGTTGACACATTGATGATGTTAAATAATTTTCAATTGTCATACACTTTATTAGCATAATTGATTTGCATCAACATTACCGGCTCAGTTCATTACTGATCTTAGATAATTTGCAGTCGATATTTAAACTACTATATCAATTGGTATTTTGATGGAAAGTTTACTTTAAATCAAACAAAACCGGTGCTAACAAGAGATCAACTGTTGAAGACAAATGATTTTTCGTTTTTTTCTTCTGCAACGTGAAAGAAGAAGAGAAATACAATGACTCTTAGTTTTCATTTTAGTTATTATTTAGTTTTTAAAAAATCGCCTTTTTCTTAAATCTTTTTTATAATGAGCCTTTTTCTTAAATATTTTATTTCTGGTGGTTTTTTTCTTACACAATTTTGATGATAGACATTTTTACTCTATTAATTTTCTTTGTCATATTTAATAATAAAAGAAAAAAAAAACTGAACATAAAGCTCATCTACCCCTTCCTTGGACAGCTCGAGCTTTGGTTCTGCGTTTCATCTTCTTCCGTGCAGTAGCCTTTCTCAAAAACCATCTTTATATATAGCCGTCTCTGAGTATTTGTTGCTTATGCCTTTCTTACTTGCTTGATCCGCCTTGGTCCCCAACTTAAGGAAGACCAGCTCGATCGAGAGAATGACTCAGTCCTCGTGTAAGCTATCATTGATAAAAAACACACAAAACAGAAGAAGTTGAAAGAGACTTTTTCTTTTTGAAACTGGTTTTTAGAAAGAGACTTTTTCTTAGTCCGTTTTTATTGATCAGTGGTATAGCAAATAACGTACCACAACAAAAGCAGCTCAGACTCTTAGTTACGTATCAAGGAAAGTAAACACATGATGCATATGGATCCTGATTGAAAACAAGACATAGAGAGGAACCTTACTGTTATCTGAAAATCATTGATCACTCCGTCTAACAATTTTAAAAGAATATTTCTTTCCAGTGAGCTTATTCTTCAGCTAAACTGCTGAATATGTTATGGGACCATGCGAAAAACACTCTTATTCTGATATGAGATTAGTCAGATCTCATGACCTGTTGAAACGGTTCAGCAAAAAAATATCTTTGCATGGTCCAAAATTTATGGTACTCATAGTGTTTTTGTTGAATCAGATTATCCGAGATTATATATATTTTTAAACACAATAAGATAATATGAAATCATGAACACAGAGAAGAAGGACGAAAAAACCATTCTGCAATATTTTTGTAAAAGACTACAGAAACTCAAATGTCAAAAACAAACTTTAAGCTGAGATATCTTGCGTGGTTTTGCAGTGTTTTCGCAGGCTTCTTTGGTTTCCTTGGCTTGCTCAGCTTCCATATGGTTGTGAACTCAAAAAAGCTGATGAACCAACGAAATCAATAAGCTAGGTATTAGAGTTGTAATTGGTTTAGTCTTTTCATGTAGATTTCTCGATTTCATTAACTAGAACCGGCTATCACTAAACCATTAGCTTTCAGATTCTCTTTATTAAAAGATGAAACATCTTCTTTGTAATTCACTGAGTGAGATATCATTTTCTCCACTCTTTCTCTGTAACAGATTTCTCTAATGGAATATTTGTTTTTCTTCAATCAAAGTCTTTTCTTCTGATACTAGACCTTAGAATTATCAATGAGTAGACCGGGTTGCTCATGTAAGACTAATTATAAAGTGGTAATTAGTAAGAAATTGTGATATTTCCTTCTTTCATTATATAATACTAACCAAAAAAAAATCACGCATATTACGAGTTATTATACTTCTTTGCAATAATCTACATAGTTGTGTTTGCTTAAGTCTGGTTTTCTCCGATGTTTAGGTCGGTTACCATCCGAGGGTTTTGGTTCGTCGGTTTTTGTGTTTCAATTTTCCTTGATCCACATGGTAATTGACCAAGCATCCAAACCTTTTGATATGTCCATAATCTGGTTTTCTCCCAGTCCAAACTTCTTCAGTAATTCTGTAATTTAATGGTGTAGAAGAAGTTCTGTCTATCAAATAAACCAGAGTAGATGATGTCTCTGCCCAAAAAACTTCTCCCAAACCAGTCTAGCTTAGCAAACTCCTTAAATTTCTGAAGAATAGTATGATTTAACCTCTCAGCCACTCCGTTTTGTTGAGAAGTATATGGACATGTTTTATGTCTTTGAATTCCCTTTTCCTTGCAGAAATCATCAAAGTTTCTATTACAATACTTTAAACCATTATCAGTTTGTAGAGTCTTAACCTTTTTTTCACTTTGATTCTCCACAAGTAATTTCCACTCCATAAACTTTGACAAAGCCTCATCTTTTGTCTTTAGAAAATATATCCAGACCTTCCTTGAGAAATCATCAATGAATAAGATGTAATATTGAGATTTCGCCAAACTAGGTGTCACATTTGGTGAACCCCATAAGTCAGAATGGACATACTCTAGAATTTCCTTAGAATTATGTTTTCCCGTTCTAAATGGCAGCTTATGTGATTTTCACATGATACAATGTTCACATCTATTTAGCTTTGAAACTTCTTTAGCCTCCAATAGATCATATATTACTAGTAGCTTCATAGCCTTCTCATTCATATGCCCCAACCTATTACGCCAAAGAGTTGTTGAATCAATATTTCTTGTTGTAACATTTGCTTGTTCCATGACCGGTTCACCATCAAGATAATATAGTGTATCGTTACAATCACCTGCCAAAACTTTCTTTTCAGCTTTATACACTTGCATCCTTTCATTTCTTGACATGAACCAACAACCAATAGATTCTAACTGCCCCAAGGAGATCATATTACGCTTTGCAGTAGGCGAAAATCTGACATTTGTTAGAATAACAATTATACCATTATAATTAATGATTTTAGCCTTTCTGATGGTTGTGATTTCACAGCAAGTGTCACTATCCATCAGAATTTTCCCTCCATTTGTCTCTTCAACATCAAACATTAAATCCTTCTGATATGTAATATGATATGAGCATCCAGAATCAAGAATCCAACCTTCCTCGATGAGTGAGAGACCATTAATACCTCTGGTACATTATGATCAACCCATTGAGCTTTAGCAATGCCAGCTTCAATGTTTTCTTGTTTCTGTTTTTCTGAACCATTCTGTTTTTCTCTTAGGACGATCCTTTTTGAAATGTTCTTCACTTTCACATATACAACATCTCTTCTTGAACTTAACACATGATTTTCTTATGGAGTTTGATCTTTGTTTGCCTTTCTTGTTTGTTCTGCCTCGTGAATGTCCTGCCATTAACCCTTCACTTGTACTCTTAGACTCTAGCAACCCCTTTCCCTTTAACTCATACTCAACATAATAAGTAGTCTTGATAATGTCATCTACTGTAATTGTTGTCTTTCGAGGAGTGTACTTTAGAGTATGGACTAGATTTTCGAACCTCTATGGTGAATTGTTCAATAAGATTGCTGCATGATCTTCATCTTCCAGTTTAACTCCCAAACTAGAAAGCTCATACACCAGTTTGTTGAACACATCTAGATTTACATCTAGATGCTTATCTTCTTTCATTTTGAAACTATAGAACCTCTGTTTCAAGTCCAATCGATGTGGCATTGATTGATTTCTTCCAGGGCTGTCTTAACCTTGATGACCTTTCGTAGCACAATGTCTGTTATACTAGAGGTTAACAAGTTTCTGACCCTCTTATCCTTAAGTTTCCCTAGCTTTGCTATTTTCTTTAACTCTACTGGAGTTATTGTCTTATGATCTGCTTCATCTTCAGTTTCAGTTTCTGATTCAGTTGAAGCTTGAATTACATTTCCCAAACCTAAGATTTCTAGCTGAGCCAACACTTTGTGTTTCCAAAGAGCAAAATCACTTTCCCCATCAAACTTCTCAATCCTTTTGTAGGTTTCATGTGAGAAGTCGGAAAAGAATAAACTTCACATGTTGAATACTTCTTAAACCAAAACAAAATACCTTTGAGTAGAATCTCCTTATAAGTTAAAATCCTTAGTTATCCTGAAGCTTTGATATCACTGTTTGTCGATCTTCAGCTTTCTTGTACTTATAAGATACATGTTACTCGGATTTAGAAGTGATTAACTAACATCTCTTATGTGTTTTGTTTTGAAACCAGACAGTAAAAGAAAGAGACACACATAGATTAATGAGTTTCCAAGATCAAACCGATCAAGGTACGTCCCACTGGAGATTATCAGAAAAGAAATATCACTAAAGAGTTTGACAGTGCCCCTTACGTCTCTCACCTTACATATAAACAACCGAAACCGGGAACAAGAAGAAGAAGAAGATCACACACCCCTCACTTCACTCACCAAGAACACTTACAAGGTATTGCTCTCTCACTGTAACATAAATATAGTGTAAAAGCCTTCTATCTTTCTTCTTTTCTCTACTTCCCTCATCCCTTATAATCATGCGAACCTTGCTATAAAGATGATGATGATGACGTGTATCTGCTATTGTATGTTGATGATATGTTATTGGCATCTAAGAGTATGACTGAGATTAATAAGCTTAAAGATCTATTGAGCAGTAAATTTGAGATAAAAGATTTAGGAGCAGCAAGACATATACTCGGAATTGATATTATACGAGACAGAAAGGCAGAGACTTTACACTTATCTCAATAGATTTATATTGAAAAGATACTTAAGAGTTTTGGAATGGTTGATGCTAAAGCAGTTCAAACACCTATGGGGACACATCTCAAACTCTCAAGTATAAAACAAGAAGATAAGGCACAAACAGCTGCTGAGATGGAGGGCTTACCTTATTGCAGTATTGTAGGCAGTATAATGTACGCCATGGTGAGTACATGTCCAGATATTGCTCACGCAGTCGGGCTAGTCAGTAGATTCATGAGTGCACCTTGCAAAGAACATTGGAAAGCAGTTAACTGGATACTCAAATACTTAAAAGGCACTAAAGACTATGCTCTCACATTCTCAAAGATAGATAGTTTTCAAGTCAAGGGATTCTGTGATAGTGATTATGCTGCAGATTTGGATAAAAGGCATTCAACTACATGTTATGTTTTCCAAGTTGGAACTAATACTGTAAGTTGGAGATCAGGTTTACAACAAACAGTGGCATTATCTACTACATAAGCAGAGTATATGGCTATGGGGGAATCGGCAAAAGAAGCTATTTGGTTAAGGTCAATTACCTCTGAGCTCGGATTCTCTCAAGATGTTGTAAGGCTTTATAGTGACTCCCAAATCGCGATTTTTCTGATGAAGAATCATATGTTCCATGAGAGAACAAAACATATACAAACTCGATATCATTTTATTCGAGATGTAGCTGAGGAAGGTTTGATTAGAGTGTTGAAGATTGGAACAAATGAAAATTCAGCAAACATCTTTACGAAAAGAACTAAGAAATTTGAAGAAGCATTAAGCTATCTGAAGATACTTAGATGCTCATCTAGTTCGGATTTGGAACTGGACTTTTTGTATGCGACAAGGAAAATGTCGGATGTGGGAGAAAGGGAATGGTTTCTCCAAAAGAGAAGGTTGTTTGGCTACAATCATAAGACAAATCGAGGTAGAGCTTATTGGGTTCGATTGGGTCTTAGGTGTTATTGGGCCTTTTGTTCTTAAGAGTTAGTTGACAAGTCCAATATGTCTTCTCTCTTAAGTGGATATGAAGGGCCCATGAAGAAATTAAACAGTAAAAAGGAATGTGAGATATGGTGAGGTGTAAATTCATACATTTCATCTGAATCTCTAGTCAACCTGCGATCTGTTTTTGCAGAGGAAGAAAGACGTCATCATCATCGTCTTTATAGCAAGGTTGGCGTGATTATAAGAGATGAGGGAAGTAGAGAAAAGAAGAAAGATAAAAGCTTTTACACTTTATGTTTATGTTATAGTGAAAGAGCAATACCTATTAAGTGTTCTTGGTGAGTGAAGTTAGGGGTGTGTGATCTTCTTCTTCTTGTTCATGGTTTGGGTTGTTTATCTGTAAAGTGAGAGACGTAAGGGGCTGTGTAAAACTCTCTAGTGATATTTCTTTTCCAATAATCTCCGGTGAGACGTAATCTCTGTGTGTCTCTTTCTTTTACTGTCTGGTTTCAAAACAAAACACAGAAGAGATGTTAGTTAATCATTTCTAAATCCGAGTAATATATATCTTATAAGTACAAAAAAGCTGAAGATCGAATAACAAAGATGATAGTTGAAGGTTGTTTACTAGGTTTAGCCATCTCTTATGAGCAATCAAGTTTGTTGTTCGGATAGATTCTTTGACAATACTTATTTTATGTAAGAATTGCTCAACTAGAGCAAAAATATAGAGTAATTAGTAGAATAATTTTTGTCCAAAAAAAAGAAAGCGTCAAGGGTGTAATTACGATTACACCCTTGAAACAAAAAACTGTTATTTCTTCTTCTTCTATTTTTTTTTTCTGGTTAATTTCACAAAAGAAAAAGAAAGAAACCTATACTATAAACCGTCATCGTTAACTTCTCTTTATTTTCTACCTCGTCTTACTCAACATGTTCTTCGCTGTTTTTCATACTCGTTGTCTTCTTCTTCATCTTGTTCTTCGTACTCGTCGTCTTCATTGTCGTGTTGTTTATTTATCAAAGGTAAGTTTCTTCTTTTCTTTGTCCTCTTCTCCTCTTCTGCTTTTCCTTCTTTTTCGTGAGGAAATTTGGGTTTAGGGTTGACATAGACATTGGGTTTCTCGATTTTGCGAGATTTGGATTTCTCAATTTTGTGACATTTGGGTTTTTGTTCTTCACTAACTTATTCTGTGTCTAGTAGATTTCTTCCCCAGTCTGAGCCAATGTGATATAGTTCGTAATTAGTTGTGAGGGTAAGGGTGAAGAAGCGATATGATTAGTGTAGCATAGTTAGTATGAAGTTTGGTAGAGTTAGGTCGTAGGGGGGTATAGATCAATTCCGTGTAGTAGAGTTAGGCTGTCGTTTAGTAGAGTTAGATTATCGTGTGGTAGAGTTAGCTTGTAGTGTAGTAGAGTTAGTCTGACGTGTGGTAGAGTTAGATTATAGTGTGGTAGAGTTGGTTTGTAGTGTGGTAGAGTTAGGTTGTAGTGTGTGGTAGAGTTGAATTCCGTGTAGTAGAGTTAGTTTGACATGTGGGGAGAGTTATATCATAGTGTGGTAGAGTTGATTTGTAGTGTGGTAGAGTTAGGTTGTAGTGTGGGTGAGCTGGATTCCGTGTAGTAAAGTTAGTCTGAGATGTGGAAGCGTTAGATCGTAGTGTGGTAGAGTTGGAATGTAGTGTGGTAGAGTTAGGTTGTAGTGTGGGTGAGCTGGATTCCGTGTAGTAGAGTTAGTCTGAGATGTGGAAGCGTTAGATCGTAGTGTGGTAGAGTTGGAATGTAGTGTGGTAGAGTTAGGTTGTAGTGTGGATGAGCTGGAATCCGTGTAGTAGAGTTAATCATATAATATGGTAGAGTTAGATTGTAGTCTGGTAGAGTTGGCTTGTTGTGTGGTAGAGTTTGGTTGTAGTGTGGTAGAGTTAGTCTGACGTTTGTAGAGTTAGATTGTAAGAATGTAGAGTTGCCTTAGTTTGGTAGAGTTGGCTTGCTTGTTTGGTATAGTTTATTTACCTGTAATGGAGTTGGGTTTTATAATGTTTATTGTTTGTTTTCTTTCATCTTTAGATATGGCAGCTAAGAAGTACCCGAAGAAGTTTCTCACACACGGTGTACATGTGATGAAGAATCAAAACATCAACCATTTCTGCAATATAAAAAACATCAGTAATATGATCAAGGGTATTGGTGAGGATGCATACATAGACATAAAGGAGAACACTTGCATAGGCGTTTTTCTGAAGCTAGCAGACTCCGACTACACCTTTACAGGGAGGCAGATACAGTACCTATTGATGAATCAACTAGTGACTAAAAAGATGTATGAGATTTGGGTGCTGTTTGGGTCTCGGCCTACGAGGTTTTCTCTGCACGAATTTGCAAAAATAACGCAGCTTAATTGCGGTAACTTCGACAAGGCTTCTAATGTGGCAGATGAAGCCCATAGAGAACTTTGGGAAGATATTGGTTTAAGGGTTGGTGAAGAACCTAAATGGGTAGTGTTGAAAGCCTTCTTGGGGAGATGTAGAGGGTAGTGTTTCGAGAAGAGGAAGATGGTGGGCTTGCTAGTGGTTTTGAATGTAGGAGTTTTTGGTTGCCACACAAATAGTAGGCTCCCTTTTAGTGCTGCGAAGTTGGTTGCAGATTTTGAGATGTTCGAGAGGCATCCATGGGGAAGAGTGGCGTTTCTAGAACTGATCAAATCGATCAAAATGGTAGGATGCAAAAAGGCCATTAATTACACTATACACGGGTTTGTGCATGCATTTCTGATATAGGCATTTGAGTCCATCCCCATACTCGCTGAAATATTTGGGGAGCAAAGAGAAGGTGACGTCCCCATTCTACGATGGAGACCCATCAAAAAACAAACCATTGAACCCGAGGACATGGTGAAGTTGGAGCTAGCAAAGAATGAAAAGGTAAATACCTTTTATAGTAGAGCTCGTTAAGGTGATTGATAGAGTTCAAATATGTGTAGTAGAGTTCATTTACTCCACTATACATACATGGTAGAGTTCTATTTCAAGTACAGTGGAGTTGATTTCAAGTATAGAAGAGCTCAATTATATAAGTACAGTGGAGTTGATTTCAAGTATAGCAGAGTTCAATTTTTTCAGGTACAGTCGAGTTGATTTTAATAGTAGAGTTCATTTACGTGTAAAAGAGTGCATCTATGTGTAGTAGAGTTCATTTACATTTTGTAGAGTTATCTGCAGTGTGGTAGAGTTCATTCGTGTTTAATAATAAATTGCATCTTCTCATCTACCAGGTACGTCTTAAGCAGCTTACTACACAACCTCTGGAGATAATGCCTCTATGGCCACACGATATTGCAGATCCCAAAGTGGACACCATGCTTGGAGACATACTTGCCTCCAGGCTAGATGAATCCGCTTGGGACATAAGTAATAAGAGGAAGGCGGATGCTTATGTCAAGGAGAGGATGAGCAAGCATAGTGCTAGTTCAAAAGAGCAGGTGGAGAAAGGGAAAGAGAAAAAACACAAGAAAGTAGAGAAAAAACAAAATAAAGAAGCGAAAAAACACAAGAAATAAGAGAATAAGAGAATTCAGATTAGGATGGATGACTCCACCACCATGCAAGATGTGGTGAGAGTCGTTAAAAAGAAAAAGCGGAAGGCAGAGGAGTTGAGTGCTTTGCTTGACACTCTTAGAGGTCTGACTAGAGCCTTTGAAGGGATGAGACACGATCAGAATGTGTTTGCTGAACGTATATATCATCTTGAGGAGAGTAGGCTGGGTAACACTTCAAACAATACAACCATGATTGTAGCCTGGCTGAGAATGCGGATGAGGGTGGAGGTCAGAAAAGTCCACGACATCGAACTCCTGAAGATGTGAATCGCGATGATGACGTAGTAGGCGATACAAACTGTACTCCCAACTCCCCTAATAATAAGGAACTTAAATCAGTACGTAAGCCTCTATTTGAATGAGACTTACTCTGATTGATTTATCTTATGTACCAACAAACAACAAACATTGCATACATATTTGTACGAACATACACATAAAGTTGTGGGTTGTTATATGGTTTGGTCGAGTTATGTTTAACTCTACAAAACAATTGTTGTGTTCAAAACATCTCTTCCAAACCATTAAAACGAACTCTACCACTATTAGCAACTCTACCATCTGTTAAGCTAACATATTGAGTTACTCTTCGCATACACCTCTTTGGGAACGGCCTACCCTTGTGGACTTGGAGTCAGAGAAAACACCAAGTGCAGGTTCAGGTATTGTGCGTAATACAATCAAACCATCAAATGTGGATGCTCACCTCGATGACACCCAAATGTCTCCCGCCAGCACTAAACATACCATCCCACCGTACCAGGTAATCCCGTTATAAATAAATCTTATCGGTAGAGTTGATAGTTCTGTTAAATAGAGTTGACATTTTTCTTATTTTTTGTAGAATAAATGGGTTATCCAGACTCAGGAGACATCCGACCCTTTGAGCCCGTTATCAAGAATTGTTAGGAATCCAGAAGAACCGTCAAAAGAAGAACTACCTTACGATGCGGAAAAAATTAAGCCAGGAATGTCACAGTTTGGCGTCATAAACCTGGTGGATACTCCTGAAAAGGGTAAACAAACATAGGAGAAGTTAATCTTTATGGAAGACGTGTTACCGAAAGAGACTCAGGCACTAGTACTCGCTAAGAATCATGTACTGTTCATCTTTAAGTATAGTAGAGTTCATTAACCGTTTTGTAGAGTTAAGTTTTAGATTGGTAGAGTTGGATAGTAGTGTGGTAGAGTGGGGTTGCAGTGTGGTAGAGTTAGTTTTAGTTTGGTCGAGTTGGATTCTGTTTAGTAGCGCTAGTCTGATGTTTGGTAGAGTTGGGTTGCAATGTGGTAGAGTTGGGTTATTGTGTGGTAGAGTTAGTTTTAGTTTGGTCGAGTTGGATTCCGTTTAGTAGAGTTAGTCTGACATTTGGTAGAGTTGGGTTGCAGTGTGGTAGAGTTGGCTTATTGTGTTGTAGAGTTAGTTTTAGTTTGGTCAAGTTGGATTCCATTTAGTAGAGTTAGTCTGACATTTGGTAGAGTTGGACTGTAGTTTGGTAGATTTGGCTTGTTGTGTGGTAGAGTTAGTTTTAGTTTGGTCGAGTTAGATTCCATTTAGTAGAGTTAGTTTGCCTTTTGGTAGAGTTGGACTGTAGTGTGATAGAGGTAGGTTGTAATGTGGTTTAGTTAGTCTGACGTTTGGTAGAGTTGATTCGGTTTTACAGTAGAGTTCATTTGTCGTTCTTCTTACATGTATCCCCTTTCAAAGGCTGTTCCATTGTCAAGCGGATTCATAAGAATGTTGTTCATTCTCGGAGTGTCTATGATCCTTTTGGTCCGATTTCAAAACTAAAAGTACTTCGGTTACGCGACTATGTGAAGCATCAATTGTAAGTACCTACTTTAATGTGCTGTGTAACATACGAATTCGTCGATTATGTACAATTGTGATAAATTCTATAGAGAACTTACTATCGACGGGAACCCCAGTCCAAGTGCGGATTTCTTCCTCCGCTTGATATGCCCAAAAGAGAAGTTGCCTGTCCCTCGTTATGGCTGGCTTCACGATTGCGTAAGTTTATGTGTATTATGACGTAATTTACTATAGTAGAGTTAGATTAGAGCACTAATACAATAAAGTTTTTACAACATATTGCCTGCGGGATGAATTTATTTTGGCAAAGATCCTTGCAAACTCCAAGCCCATACATGAGTAATCGGCTAGCTTTCATGTAACCACTGTTTTGTGGTTTTTGGTGGTTCACGTACAAAAGGGATTACCTGGGAAAGGAGGATACTTTTATGTGGCCTAGTGGGTTTAAAGATGTATTTGACGGCATTGCACCTACTTCAATGCCACTAGGAAGCAGTGGATGAGAGACATGGACACGATCTACATCCCTCATAATATTGACAACATCCACTGGGTGGCCGTAGAAGTTAATCTCAACAAAAGGAAGATTCGCTTTTTCGATCCCGACCCATCTTGCACTCACCCTGGTGCAGTGGTAGAGTCATGCAAGTAAGTTACTCAAATTCAGTATAATAGAGTTCATATGGTAGAGTTTATTTACTCAAATGACGTTTGGTAGAGTTAGATTGTAGTGGTAGAGTTAGGTTGAAGTGTGATAGAGTTGGATTGCAATGTCGTAGAGTTGAATTGTAGTGTGGTATAGTTAGGTTGTAGTTTGGTAGAGTTGGATTACATATGGTAGAGTTGAATTGTATGGGGGTAGAGTTAGGTTGTCGTGTGGAAGAGTTGGTCTGGGGTTTGGTACAGTTAGGTTGTAGTGTGGTAGAGTACATTTACATTTGTAGTAGAGTTCATTTTCATGGTTCTCATTTTTTGTAGGACATATGCCGTGATGATTCCGAAGAGGATCAAAGTTTTTTCACCCAAGGAGATGTGAGCACACATTAGCGCGGCTCAATATAAGATTGTGCGTGTGACTAAGGGCGTACCACGTAATAAACGCTCATGCGACTGTGGTGTGTACATTACAAAGATGATCGAGTGTCTGGCCATCAGATGCAACTTTGAAGGTTTTTGTGACGAGTACGTCACCTTCTCTTGGCTGAAATACGCCATTGATTTCAAAGAAGAACTTCCTATTGAATCGGAAATTTCTTCTAGTGATCAACAATCTGCACTCGAGTGTGATAAGACCCTTCTCATCAGAGCAACCCAAGACCGCCAGTTGGATTGGTAGATTTGTATAATCTGTGTATAGTCCTAGTCTAGTATATATTTGTATAGTCCTAGTCTAGTATATATTTGTATAGTCCTAGAGTAGTATATATTTGTATAGGGTTAGAGTAGTATATCTATGTGTAGTCGTACATGAATATATTAGTTAGTTAGTTATTGACAACTAATTTACTACTATCCTATTCGAAACATACGTGATCTAACTCAGAACTAACTCTACCCACATTCTGTGCCACTAACAAACAGCGGATGACATACGTGGACACGATCTACATATTAACAATTAAACAGTTTACAACTTCTACTGGCCGTGGAAGTTAAGTTAATAATGTTTAGTATTGGACACGATCTCCGAGATTTACTCATTATATTGATTAGACTCTTAAGTGAAGGGAAACTGAAGAGTCAAATCGTTATAAATAACCTTCCAATCGTTAATAACTTCTTCTGAACAATCCATCTTCACCTTTACCAAAACGTTCCATCTTCACCTTTCAATCTTTCAAAAGCTTTAAAAAACCTTTCAATCTTTCAAAAACTCCAAACAAAGGTAATAGTTTGTATATCTTGATGCTTATATTTGTAATTCTTGATGCTTTTCTTGATGGTTATTTGTTTTCTTTTGGATAGAAGGATTCACCAAAAAGAATCAACATTGTTCGCAAGCCATATATCATAGACTTACCGAACACTGCTTTGACGAACATCATAGCTTGATGTGGAGCGGAAGGACTTGATGAGGTTTACAGTATCAGGCTCGTGTCGAAGGATTTTAAAGATATTTGCGATGAGAATGAAGTTCTCAGGAATATAGATATATGTTATGTTCCATTCTATTCCCCTCTGAGAAGTAGGTCTCTTTTGAACAATTTCCTCACTAGGTTATGCCATGCCGGTAATGTAGAAGCTACATACCGATGTGGTATGACAGAGTTCTTTGTTAATGGGAATCGTGATGGTGGTTTGGAACTGCTGCTAAGAGTATCCAATGGTGACTATGAAGATGCCACACTGCTTTATGGATTTCTGCTAGTCTGTTTAGGAGATGACAGAAGACAGGAAGGTTATGAAGTCGTAAGACCTCTACTGCAGGAAACAGTTGCTGATACATTGGAATACATAAATCACCTCCAGAACAGAATCTTTCATCACCCAAGATCGATCAGTTGGCAAGGAGAGCAACAATTGCTAATTCTCGAAAAAACATATGATCGAGAAGGATGTTCTTGCAGAGGTAAATTCCTAGAGATTCTCCATTTCTTTGAAGAATTCGATGCCGAAGACATTGATGAACCTATGGCCGAAGCTTGTGAAGTATGCACTTGGTACTACGAATTCAGAAAGACCTTTCCCAACCATTAGTTGTGAACAATTATTATATATTTATGTAATTTCCCTTTCGTTTTCGTTTTCGTCTTCAATTGCCATACAAGCATTAACTTAACCGTAAACAATTACAATATTCGACAATACAAAAACTAACTACACCGTACTCGTTTATACCATACAAGAACTAACTCAACCAAACGAAAGACCATACGTGGTCTACCTCTACCACGAAATAAATAACTCTACTAAAGGCAGTGTTAACTCTACCACATAATACGATATAGCTCTACCACAAAATAAATAACTCTACTAAAGGCAGTGTTAAATCTACCACATAAAACGGTGGAGCTCAACCATATAATAACTAACTCTACTAAAGGCAATGTTAACTCTCCCACATAATACGGTCTAGCTCTACCATAGAATAAATAACTCTACTAAAGGCAATGTTAACTCTACCACATAATATGGTCTAGCTCTACCACATAATAAATAACTGTACTAAAGGCAGTGTTAACTCTACTAAATAATTCCAAATCTTTTACAAGGGTTAACTCTACTATTTAAGAATGAATGATTTGGCTACATGTCTAGACATTGTGACCAAGTTGCTTACATTTAGAACAAGCTGAAACTTTTCTTGGACGTTTTTTGGGTTGGGAACACTCGAACCAGCTCTTTATCCTCGATTTCTTCGGCCTCCCTGGTTGTTGACGCACGTGTGGTGGATTGCACAGCTTACGACTCACATCCAACAGAACGGGAAGTACAACATCTCTTGGAAAGATACTACCAGAGTATGCGTTGTACTGGAAGGTCGTGTGATAGTATGGATGGGTAAGTTCGATTGTCGGCCTTCTACAAGCCTCAACAAAGAAAATGGCTTGCACACAAGGAATTTTTTCGACGTCATAACTCTTGCAGGAACACGTCTTCTCAGTCAAGTTGACTAAATGAGAAGTTTCAGATCGCGTAACGACAGTCTGGTGTTCGTCTATGTCCTGCACGTTGTACTGTCTAGCTTCATCGACCCTTGTCTGTCATTTAACAAATATAATGTTAACTCTACTAAAGACAGTGTTAACTATTCATCAAAGGGACTAACTATACGAAAGGTCGAGGTAACTCTACTATGAAGGGACTAGCTCTACTAAGGGTAGTGTTAACTCTACTTTGAAGGGACTAACTTTACTAAGGGCAATGTTAACTCTACCACGAAGAGATAACGGGAGTGCTAACTCTACCTTTAGGAGCTTTTCAACAGATGTTGTTAGAACAATAGACGTGAGAGTGGCCTTCATCTTCCTCTTCGTGAACCAACATGTTAACATCGACCTAATTGCATCTATAAGATTGACAATGGGAAAAGTTCTTGCCTCTGATAATGCATGGTTTATTGATTCTGCAATATTCGACGTAGTGAAATTGTATCTGTTTCCGGGAAAGTACACTCGACTCCACAACCGCACGTCAGCTTTTATCAAGTAGGCATGAAGCTTTGGATTTAACGCCTGAATCTGAGAAAGTATAGTGTTGAATTCATCGACCCTAAAAGCGGTGGCAGCTTTCTTGAACAACTTAAAGGGCTTGCCACCTCTAAATTTTTGACAAAATGTTTACGTAGGTGGTAAGTGCAAATACCCCGAGAAGAAAGTGTGTCCATAATCTTTATGGCTTTAGCAATAGATTTGCGTCTATCTGATAAGATGGCAAGTTCTCTGTCATCAGGGAGCACACGGTTGAGCTCTAAAAAACCATTCCTAAGATTCGTCATTTTCGGTATCAACCACACCAAAAGCCATAGGAAATATGTTGAAGTTACCATCTTGCATGGTAGCAGTTAGTAGAGTACCTTAATACTTCCCTAGAAAAAATGTACCATCGACAACAACAACCTTCCTCATGTAGGGAAAACCCCTAATACTTGCATCGAAAGTGATGAAAATAAACTTAAACCTGTCTTGCCCGTCAACTTTGAGCTTTATTAGAGTTCCAGGATTCGCTCTTCTAATAGCAAACAAGTACGACGGAAGTTCTTCATAACTACTTTCCGAACTGTCGGTAACTAGGGCTCGTGCTTGGCTTAGAGTACGGTGTGCTTTCTAGTACTTCATCTGCATAAACGTCAGACTTAAATGTCACACTAACTCTACCATACGTCAGACTAACTCTACTACACTGCAAGCCAACTCTACCAAACGTCAAAACTGCAATCTAACTCTACCACACACTACAACCTAACTCTACCAGAAAGCCAACTTGACCAAAAAACAGACTAACTCTACTACACATAATCCAACTCTACCACACTGTTATCTAACTCTTCCACACTGTGAGACCAACTCTACTAAAATGTCAGCACTGCAATCTAACTCTACTAAACGACAGACTAAGTATACTATACCGAATCCAACTCTACCACAGTACAACATATCTCTACCACACTACAAGCCAACTTTACTACACATTATGAACCTCTACCACATTGCAAGTCAACTCTACAAAGGTTATACATACATTAAACTCTACTACGAAGATTAACTCTACCATGGTGTAAAATTACGTTTGTACCTTTAGACCGCATGTTCAAATTCATGTTTCACATTTTCTGGTATACGCTTATCGTTTGGTCCACCTATACTAAACACATGATCAACTCTACTACACCTATGGTCAACTCTATTATACGAGGCATCATTGTTCTCCAACTTACATTAGAATTTCTCGTCACCATTTCTCCAACTACATTGACATTTTTCAGGGTAACTCAATGAAACACGAGATCTAGTGGTAATTTTGACACATAGACGCATTGCTTCTTTACGAAATTGTGAAACAAACACGTGCAATTGTCTATCGTTACTTACAATTACAGGGGGAGTATCTTCTTGTAGTGAATGAATGACTACATCTGGCATGTAGCTTAGTTTTAGCTCATGACAATGTTCATCCAAACCAAAATCGGCATAAACCATCTCTAGAAATTCATCGAGCCTTAAATCTTCGACAATGCCTATGATCCGACACCCGTACGACTGGTCCACCAAAAATATCCATCGCTAAAACTCCAAATCCCACAAACCAAAATGATCTGATCCATAGATCCAAACATAAACAAAAAAAGCAAAGGAGCTACGAAGAAGTAAAGGAGCTTCAAGAAAGTTACAATGGCGTTACTTATGGAGGAATCAGTTGGATGAGCGGCAGATGAGCTAATAATTGAGGGGTAAATTTGTAATTTAAGCTATACTACGAAAGTAGGCTAGGTTTTCAAAATTAACTATACCATACTGCATTCTGTTCGTGTGGTAGAGTTGATTAGAGCGCAAACATCAACTCTATTAGCTGGAAATCTAACTCTTCCAAGCACACTTCACCTCTATCACGCTGGAAATCCAACTCTACTACACACAAATTTTCATTAATGTTAACCCTACTAAACATACTTTAACTCTACTACGCTAGAACTCTAACTCTACCATACTGCACTCTGTCCGTGTGGTAGAGTTGATTAGAGCGCAAACAACAACTCTATTACGCTGGAAATCTAACTCTACCAAGCACACTTCAACTCTACTACGCTGCAAATCTAACTCTACTACACACGAATTTTCATTCATGTCAACTCTACTAAGCATACTTTAACTCTACTACACTCGAACTCTAACTCTAACTCTACTATACTGCACTCTGTCCGTGTGGTAGAGTTGATTAGAGCGCAAACAACAACTCTATTACGCTGAAAATCTAACTCTACCAAGCACAATTCAACTCTACTACGCTGCAAATCTAACTCTACTACACATGAATTTTCATTCATGTTAACTCTACTAAGCATACTTTAACTCTACTACGCTGGAACTCTAACTTTACTATACTGCACTCTGTCTGTGTGGTAGAGTTGATTAGAGCGCAAACAACAACTCTATTACACTGGAAATCTAACTCTACCAAGCACACTTCAACTCGACTATGCTGCAAATCTAACTCTACCATACTGCACTCTGTTCGTGTGGTAGAGTTGGTCGCTTACGTGGCAGATTTCATTAATGACATTTTCGTAATTACATTTTTTTCCTCATTAGAAAAGAGCAAAATAGTATATATTAAATTAAAAAAACTATTCTATTAATTTACAAACATTTACTCTATTTCAATAATTAACATTTAATTCCGTTATAATCTAACAAATCACCCTTATTTTATTTATTTTATTGACATTAAACTCATGTGTGGCAAATGTTGGAAGAACCATACGTATCTACCAGCTCAGTTTAATCGTCACATATGTCACATGAAACATAACGCCTAATAATATACTTAGAATTCTTGGCAATTTTTTGTTTTTATTGATCGATGTTGTTGCACTTATTAACTTTATTGAATAGAAATTTGGACGACAGAAAAAAAAATGTTGTCGATAAGAGTGGACACGTGCCTAATGGTCCTTCACATGTCTCACCAAATGTTCTTCATTTTTAAACGCTTCTGTTTTATTTAACCTCTGTTAATTAAATTAGCAATATTCAATTATCATCCTTAATTCTGGTAACCATAATTGTATATTCCTTTGATATTTATTAGGATTATTTATCCTTATTATATGATCTGAAATTGTATTAGATTATATTTCACAATCTTCCGTTGACGGTAAGATATTTATTTTGTCTACTGTATAGTATATGTTGCTGATTCTACAAAGATTTTACTGTAACGTGTGTAAGATAGTTTTTGGTACTTTTCATTAAAAGTCTGAAAAGGGTAAAAACTATTTTTCATGTCGTTTTTTTCCTATAAACTTCCTTTTTGGTTTCTTAGGGCAACTCCAATGGAGTATGTTATTGAGGTTGTTAACTTTAAATTATGATTATTTTAATAAAAAAGGATTTAATTAGATAAGGATCGGTTCTTAGTAGAAGATTTTTAAAAATCTGAAGAGCCCTAACGTGTCAAACTTTTATTAGAAGATGATTTTTGTCCACTCTCTCTTCTCCAATGCTTCTTCTTCGACAAAAGTTCTCTTGACCAAATCACAGCTTATACTTACACTAAATACTCTAAAACCTTTGATTGTTTGGTG
>JAKUCM010000512.1:0-67533 GCA_023374145.1 Lepidium sativum
GAGAGAGAGTTACATTGCTTTACCCAACGAATTTTGTTGGAAACTACGAATAGTAATTATTTTTTATTGTTTTATTTGAAAAATAATATTTAAATAATTTATATGTGCATAATTATCATACACTCATTTGCTTTTACTACAATTCTCAACACAAATTTTTGTTAGCATATTAAGAACACTAAAATCTCTCAATAACAAAATTCAAGAACATTACACTCATGTATTTATTTATGTTATATATATATATATATATATATATTAATTATATACATTATATATCTTAATTATATTAGTGATTATATAAAATTGTATATGTATTTCAAACACAAAATAATTTATAATTAAATTTAACGTTTATGTTTAGTTTGAAATAATTACATATAATATGTTTATTATAAACTCTATTATAAATTATTGCAATATTAAACTATACAAGATTATTAATAAACATAATTTGTTTTGTTCATTTTGGTAGAAAGTGGACGTTATTAAATCTTATCAATTACTATATTTTCCCGTTGTTAGTATAATATTCAAAAAGCATTTATTAGTTAATAATTATCAATACTAGTTAATATAAATTATAGTTCCGAGAAAAAGGAAAAAATAGTTCAATGTTTCATTTATAGTTTTTTTTGTCAATGATAATAATTATTGAAACCCGCCAAACTAAACACTTAAAACCCTAATCCCTGCGCAGACATACGATTATACCGAGTAAGAGCATCTGCTTTATGATTTAAGAGTCTGGAGATTGTTGTTAAAGAATAGCTGATGAAGGAATCTCTAAGCCTTAGGAACTCCTCCTGGTAAGGCGCAAATACTGGTCACTCCTCTGGTCTCTGGAAAATAAGCAACCCTGTATCACAATCTGTAAAGACCTCCACTTCTGATATATGAAGCTTCAGTATCACGCCCATTACTCCGATGACTGCTTCCACCTATACATGAAGAGGAAAAAGAGAGAGATATCGACTGAAAACTCCTGAACAAAATCTATCCACTGAATCTGGAAAACATACCCAACCAAACCCCGTAAACGGTTCGTTGGCTTTCCAGGAAGCGTCCACATAGCATTTGTAGCCTGTGAAACTTATATTAGCTGTGGTATGGAATATCCATCTTGGTTTAAAAGTCTCCAACCTTGACCGCTCATAATCATGTGGTACAATTGTATCTATGTGGGCATCAAACCAGTCCTTATAATCTGACAGTGCTTTTACCAGAATAAGTCGCGGATCCAAATCTTCGTTTGAAAAACAAAAACCGTTCCTGCCTTTCCAAATCTGCTAGATAATCCAAGGGAACATTACCCTATCCTCCTGACCCTGACCTCCCCAAAACAAATAATCTAAATTATACCATAGTGAAACTCCCGGAAACACCCCTGGGGCTGACGGAATGTTGGACAAAGCTCATACTTGGACTGCGGGGGGACATTCGAACAAAACATAATTAATAGTCTCATTGTTCGCCCCCACATCGCTGACATCTAGTATCCCTCCCCAGTCCACGAGTTGCCAAATTTTGATACACTGCAGAACACCTAGATAGACACTGCCAAATAAAATGCTTAATTTTATTTGGGCATTTAATCGTCCAACAAAGTCAATAAAAACTATCAAAATATGGCCCAAAGCGTGGCTGATCAACCTCCATGCCGTCTTCAGCTAATTTATACCCTGATTTAACCGAATATCGACTCTCTTTGTATAATGCCATCCCCAATAATCCAATCTCTGAATTAATGGAATTTTAATCGCCAAGATCAATTTAACATCTTTTAGGTCAAAAACCTGACGCACAAGAATCTCATTTCATGTACCTAATTGTCGATTAACAAATTGGTCGACTGTTAAATCTGGGAATAAATACAGATCCGACCAAAGCACCGGTCGCGGAATGGTGTCTGGAATCCATGAATCCTTCCATACACTAATCCGCTTACCATCACCAATTTTCCTAATAATACCTTTAGCAATTAATGGTCTGTCGGATAGAATACTACGCCAACCATAAGAGGAAGATGCCTTTAATGTAACGCCCATCAAAGGTTTATCCATAAAATACTTTCCCTCCATCACCTTTTTCAAAAGCGAATCCGGAAATTCAATTAATCTCCAAAACTATTTTGTGAGAATAGCATAATTAAATTCTTCTAAACTTCTGAAACCCAACCCACCTTCCGATTTAGGAGTGCATAAATCCTTCCATTTTTCCAATCCCCAAGAAGTGGCCGAATTTGCCCACCAGAAATTTGTTATAGCTGACTGTACTTTCTGGAGAATTCCTTTTGGGAGCCTATAACATGTCATTACATACGTCGGGAGTGCCGTTATAATAGACTTAATTAGTATTTCCTTACCTGCTTTAGATAAAAATCGGGCTGACCAATTATCCACTCTTGCCTTTAATTTATGCGCAACGAAAGCAAAAGTTTTAGATCCTCCAATATTCTGAGGGATTCCCAGGTACATACCCAACCCCCCCCCCCCCCCCCCCCCCCCCAACTTCTTAATACCCTCAATCTGTTGGACCATCTCTTTAACTCCTACCTCCACATTCTTGCCAAATTGAATTGATGATTTGTCAAAATTTATTTTCTGTCCAGATAATATCTCATATTCTGTGAGAAACCTAAGAATATTTGATGTCTCCTCTTTGGTTTCTTTACAAAAACACATTGTGTCATCCGAAAAAAAAGTAAATGTGATACTGCAGGGCTATGATGAGCTATTTTAATGCCAGAAAGTAACCCTTGTTGTACCGCCTTATTTACTTTTGCTATTAGTACCTCTGTGCACAATATAAATAAATACGGTGACAGTGGGTCTCCCTCTCGTAAACCTCTGCCGGGGAATAATTCGTCTTCCTAGGGTCCCGTTTATGATAACTGAATATTCCACCGTAGTTATACAACACATAATACATTTTATCCATTGATCACAAAATCTTAACTTTCCCAATACAACATAGATAAAGTTCCATTCCACTCTCTCATATGCTTTACTCATATCCGTCTTTATTACCATATAATTCCCACTAACACTCGAATTGGTCTGTAACGTATGAATCATTTCCTGAGCTATCAAAATATTATCTGAAATCAAACGACCCGCAACAAAAGCATATTGTGTTTCAAATACAAGTTTAGGGAGAATCCTCTTTAGAGGCAGACACAAAATTTTTGAAATTATCTTATAACCTATATTACATAAACTAATGGGTCTAAATTCCACCATCTTGGTAGGTTTGGAAACTTTTGGAATAAGACAAATATTAGTCTTGTTTAAATCTTTCTCAAACACTTCAGTTATAAAAAAAATTTTAACCAGAACTATCAAATCCTCCTTAATTATATCCTAATAATATTGGTAAAACAAAGCCTTCATACCATCTCGTCCTAGGGTTTTATCTTGATTCATGGAAAATAATGTTATTTTTACTTCCAATTCAGTAGTAGGTTTGATCAACAGCTGATTATCAAACTCTGTAACTTGACCCTCTATTTCTTCGAGACGTGCGATAGGGCACCCATTACTTGTGAACAAATCATGAAAATATTGTGTCGCCTCATGAATTATTCCCTTTTCTTGTACAATCCAATAACCATCTGGATCAAATAAACATGTTACCCTAATACACGCTCTTCTTTGTTATGCTATGGCATGAAAATATTTGGTGTTCTCATCACCAGCTTGTAACCACCTATTACGACTTTTTTGTTTCCAATAAACCTCCTCTTCCAGATACGCTGCCTTAAGGTCTTTAGTGATCATCTTGATGACATTAGAGTTCACTAAAGACCCCGAATTATTATCCTCCACCGCCTTTTATAATGAAATTATTTTCTTCCTCCCTGGTTTTATATACTCACTTCTCCAATGAGAGATCTCCCTACGACAAAACCGTAATTTGTCAGACAGTGATCCATTCTGATAATTTCAGCCACCATTCCACTTCCAACTTCGTTCCACAGTACTTCTAAAACCTTTTTGACCCAACCATCTTCTATCAAAACAAAAATGCTTAGTTTTAGATTGAAAACCCATATCCTCAAAAATCCCGACAATAGGCAGGTGATCCAATCCTACCATATTCAAGTACCAAATTTCCGCTTTTGGAAATAACACGTGCTAATCACCATTACCATACGCCTTATCTAGAACACACCGTACTCCTCTCCAAGACCTTATATTCCCAATTTTCGGAAAATCGAAAAGGCCACATGCCCTTAACATCTGATTAAAATCCCTAAAAGATGTTATTCTTCTCCAAAACCCTCCTTGTTTTTCGTGATTTCTCACAATCTCATTAAAATCTCCACTAATAATCCATGGGCATGTGCGGTTTATACCCAATCTTATCAGATGTTCCCAAACCTGAGATCGTCTTATTTGAACAGGCTCACCATAGAAGAATGTAATATACGCTCGACAACCTAAGATATCTAAAGAGATGTCGATCATATTTTGATCTTTATAATTAATTATTACATAATAATTATCGGGGTAAAATAGTGCTAATCCTCCACTTGTCCCTACCGGTTCTACTGTTGTTAGGAAACTAAAACCCAGGTGCATATGTATTTTTTCCAAAAATTCAAATTTATTTTTTGTTTCTGACAAAAATAAAAAGTCAGGCTTACATTATTTCCAAATATCCCTAAAATAATTTATTCAAATTTTAATGCCAACACCCTGACAATTCCAACATAATAATTTAAAAATCATTGATAAAAATTTCATAGACCCTTTGTCAAGCTTCTTGACCTTACTCTCCTTAGCCTTAACATTTGTAGAAGTTTTTCAAGGTGACATACCCATCATTGCCAAATTTTTAGAACATATCCCCCGGAGTGGAGTTACTGCCCGAGAAACCGATTTTGAAGATCCCAGTGGCGGCTTACCAAGACGAGCCTCCTTACATTTCTGTAAATTAGCCGCTAAATTCTCGTGTATCTGAGTTGTCTCGGCCACTGTTAGTTCTTGTCGGTTGTCCATCACAGCCTCCAACGCTATATCCTCAAGAACTGAGTCTTCCAACATTTTTGTTCTGTCCTCCATCAAAATTCCTGCCTCATCACAATCGAGATCATCTATCTGATCAAGGTCGTCACAGTCCAAGCCCTCGAATTCTAACAAGGCCTCTGGATCTGCTATGGCTACCTCTCCAGCACCTTCTCGTTCCTCAGTATTTTCCCCCACTTAAACCCACAGCCGGAGCATCTTTGTTCAACTCAGAAGTCTCTCTCCCGACCACTTCTTTTCCTTGGAAAAGTGGTATACGGACCTTGTTTGTCACTTCCACCACTTCCTCACAATCATGCAGAAGCAAACGGGTTACTATTCTTACAATATGACCGCAATTTAATTGGAACTGAGAAAGGTGGAAATGTACCTTCTCGGATTCCGTAACATTTGTCTGAGGTTTTAGGTTTCCTCTGCCCCTCTTCATCCCCTCCGCTCTAAACTTACCGCCTTTAGACTTTAAAGAAGGTCCCGCAGATTTGCTCCCACCCATTAAAGCCCCTTTAAAACTTTTGTTTTTATCCAAATTACCCATTACCCTCTTGCCCTCAATTCCCAATTCATTACTCTCTTTCTTACCTTTATAACATACAATGACATCGTGTGTCATTCTATAAAAAAGACAGCAAAACCCTTCTAGACGCTTATATTCAAATAACACTTTTGATTCCCGACCTTCCTCAAATTCTAAAAAATAGAAAATACCAAAGGTTTTGAACACGGAAGCTCTAGGAGTACATGTCCCTTTGACACATTTATGCTAATTACCGATCCTAAAGTACTAGAAACAACCCTATAAACCTCTTTAACCCTATATTCGAACGAATCCCTGTGATCTGTATCCAAAGCCTAATATAACTAAGGAAATCTGCATCACCCATAGCTTTCCACAGAGCAAAAGAAATCATCCAACCATCAAAATTTACAGATCCATTAGTTAGAATTCTTACCAGATCTGTTTCGTCTTGAAATTCAAACTGGAACCGTCTATTGCCTAAGTTCAAACCGCAGACATGCCCACAAGATTTCAGAATTGTGGCATTCGAAATAAGAATGTATAAAAATTCTGTATCACCGAATTTAGGCAACGACCCATCAGGACCTTTGATGTCCTCGCCATCAAGTCTGAATTGTCAATCTTTGGCATCCTGATCTTCACCACACGAGGTGGAGACTTTGAAGACATACCTTTGTTAATCATCCTCAATTGAGACATTATCCACTCTGTTTCACGGGAAGCGTTCAGTGTTTGTGAATAATAGAACGAATTAATGATAACAACCTGATTATCAATACTTGTTAATAAATAAAGGATTCGTAAAACATAAATACTATACAAATTCCTACTTCCTCGGTCCAAAAAATCCCTACAACTCAGGAACCGTAACAAAAACCTCAAACCTACTTCCATAAAAATCTCCAATTCCAGCCATTAAACAAGCTCAACCTATATATGTTGACTGAAAAGCCTAATCTTGACTGCATTAATCGTAGAAGATAAGTCCAACATATCTTCCTCCCTTCCAACACTAAGGCTCTACAATCATGCTCTATGTTATTTTATCAATTAGAAAACATAGAAACCGTACCTCTGGCCGTAATTTTCTACCATACATCAAATACATAGCTTGCGAACAAATACTTGTTGTATCCATCCACCTACTGAACATGAAAAACGATCACACATTATCATTAGATCTCTCTGCCAAATGAGGACCTAAAAAATGAACATGACTATTAAACTTAGAAACCATTACTTCCATTAACTGTATATTCCATAAATTTCAAATCATTATAACAAAATATACATCTCCCAATCCCAATCCTCCAACATACCGGGAAACATCCCTAACATGCGGACTACCAACGATTATATCATTCCCAATTGAAATCAAGAAAAGGACCACATCTTTACATGAATGATCCCCAACAGCTTCATGACACTTTACACCCCACCCAAAGATACAAGAACAACTAATCAGTATGTAAACCGGAATTTGGCCCCCACCATTGAGCCTAATCTTAACCCAAATAGATCCCAACTTCACATTCACAGAACCTAAAGTATGAAACCCGACCAAGATCCTTCCAGGTTTTTCTTCCCTGAAGTTAATATCAGATAATGAAAACCTAGTCCCCTGGCGACACCAAATTGTCAAATCAAATTGACCAATTTCAAAATCTAGGTTGACAAGAGAAAAAGAGATAGGGTTTTTAATCCCCATTCCTTAAATCCCCTTCAAAGACGAAACATTGCACTAGCAATCCAAACAACTAAGCTTTCGAGGAAAACTCACCAGATTAATTCGTTAATCTCCCCACTCGAAAACCTAGATCTCTCAATCAATTGATTCCAAAAACCCGCTGGAAGCTTCTGATATCCTAAAGAACCCGAAAACTCCCAGCCCTAAATCCGATTGAAACGTCAAAACCCTCGCTGTCTGGATCCACTTGCACTTTCGGAAACGCCTTCAAAACGCGTGAAGAAACCGATCCCCCAGCTGTAGATCCGATTGAATCGCCGAAGCCCTCGCACGCCGCACTCACCTTCCACCGCCGGAAATCGCCTTAAAGGAAAATTTATTATAGAAAGAAAAAGAAGTTCTCAACTTCTTATCTTCTATCAAGTTAAGGAGGATTTGATAGTTCTGGTTAATAATTTTTTTATTAACTGGAGTGTTTGAGAAAGATTTAAACAAGACTAATATTTGTCCTATTCCAAAACTTTCCAAACCTACCAAGATGGCGGAATTTAGACTGATTAGTTTATGTAATATGAGGTATAAGATCATTTCAAAAAATTTGTGTCTGCGTCTTAAGAGGATTCTCCCTAAACTTGAATATGAAACACAATCTGCTTTTGTTGCGGGTCATGTGATTTTGAATAATATTTTGATAGCTTAGGAAATGATCCATGTGTTACGAACCAATTCGAGTGTTAGTGGGAATTATAGGGTAATAAAGACGGATATGAGTAAAGCATATGAGAGAGTGGAATGGAACTATTGATCAAGACCTATCAAGGCCATCGAAATATAAATCGGGTCACAAATAAGTATCGGAACGCATTCAAAGAGTATCGGGTTAAGGAAGGCAGTCGGAACACATTACCAGAACCATCAGACCATCAGGACGTGAGGCACGGACCGCGGGAAGGAATTCATGCACCGCGGTACGTGGTCAACGCACGGACAGAAAAGTAAACGCACGGACCTAGTACGTACCGCAGGTAGGTCTTGTGTGACCCGCAGGAAGGTCAGAGGCCAAGGAATAGCTTACCGCGGTACAGCAGAGTACGTACCGCGGGAAGGAAATCTGTCCGAGGGAAACTCCTACCGCGGGAAGGTTTGTGATCGAGGAATACTTTACCGCGGATACAGAAGGGTCCGAGTCAACGCGCATCACCCAAAAGTCAACACTTTCCCAAAGGTTGAATTATGATACGCTGAGACTAAGGAGTCGTTTGGAAGACTTAGTTAGGATACCACTAGACCCTAACTAAGTAGATATGATCGTTAGGAGTGTGGGGACCAGCTGAGGTGGTTGTAAAAGTCGAGGGAGCATTGAACCCGAGGCGAAAGTGACAGGCCGCAAGACCGAGGAAGCATACGACCCGAGGAGAAAGCGACATGTCTTGGGATCGAGAAAGCGACATGTTTTGGGATCACCGAAGCCTCTCTCTCTCCTCTCCAACGGTCACATAGGCGGCTAGGGCTTGCCTTCTCTTCCAATTAAACCTATATATACTCTTGTAATGCGATAATCAAAAATTCAATGAGAATGAGACTTTCATATCTTTTGTATCTTTACACTACAGTCTCTATTTCCGCACACATGTCTCTCTAAATTCTTACATGGTATCAGAGCTTCGGCTCAACGATTCTATCCATTCTCAATCTACTTAATCTCTTAATCTCATTCTCAATTCTCGCAACCACTCTCACCTAGACATATAATCTTCTCATCATCTTCCTAAACTTAAATTTCTATATTTTCTTAAAAGCTTTGCTATTAACCATTGGATAATAGCAAGTCTTCCATGGAACACAACAAAGTCTTGGTGATTCTGATAATCCTCAAAGGATGAAATTATCTTTTGTGGGCAAGAACCGCAAAAAGGTCCTTTGTGGTCGTGGTTTTTGGAAACACATTGTTAAAGGAAAACCACTCAAAAAGATGGTCGATACTTCGGATGAAGAAGAATCTCAAGCCGGAGAAGAGGAGCTTGATGAAGAAGACAAATGGTGCCAATAAGACCAAGTTGTCATAGCCATCATCCAAAACTCACTCGAATCATCCATTCTTGAATCCTATTCATACTGTGAAAGTGCAAAAGAACTATGGGAAACTCTCAAGAAAGTGTTCGGAGATATTTCTTATTTTACCCGAGTATTTGAAATTCAAAAGGAGCTCAATGAGCTCAAACAAGAGGAGGCTGATTTTTCAAAACATTTTGGAACATGGAGGTCTCTTTGGGCGGAGTATGACATGCTAAGGCCAAGCACAACTAATCCAGAAATTTTGCAAGAAAGAAACAAGACAAGGTGTTTAGCTTACTTCTTACGCTTAATCCAATATTTAACGACTTGATTAAGCACATACTTAGAGACAAGAAGCTCCCAACTCTTGAAGAAATCTGTTCCCGACTTCACAAGGAGCAAGGCTCGTGTGGCTTGTTTGGTGAAAGAAGGGAACTTCCCTCGGAAAATAAGGAAATATACAAACGTGATGACAAGAGGAAAAGTGTAGTATGTGACCATTGCAACAGAACCGGCCATTCCAAAGATAAATGTTGGATTCTTCATCCACATCTTAAGCCGGTTAAATTCCAAAAAGAGCCGAGGGTCAATCTAAGTCAAGAAGTTGAGGGAGACAAAGGAGCTTCAAGTTCGTTCGGCACTAAGAACGATTTTATCAAGAATCATGGAGAGGAAACGATAGGAAATTCAGTCCTAAGTGAGATGGTGAAAAAGTCGGATATTGAAGCACTCATCAAGGCTATAGCCTCCCTAAAAGAGTCTGTTATCACTCCCTATTCTCATAAACCTATGAATGATATAGTCATAGACTCGGGAGCCTCCCACCATATGATTAGCAATCAAAACCTCCTAAGGCATATTGAACCCACTCTAGGAAATGTTATAGTAGAAAATGGTGAAAAAGTTCCAATAAGTGGCATAGGTAGTTTGAAATTATTTAATAAACATTCGAAAGCCTTTTTCATGCCAAGATTCACATCGAATCTACTATCCGTAAAAAAGGCAACTAGTGTCTTAAACTGTTATGCAATTTTTGGGCCTAATGATGTGTGGTTTCAGGATATTAAGAGTGGAAAGCTGATAGGAAAATGAGAAGCCAAAGACGACATCTATGTGCTTCAAGACTCACCAACAAATTCTACTCTTTTATCGTGTCTTACCTCTAAAGTTGCTAATCATTTGAATGATATTTGGCATACTAGATTAGGAAATCCACATCATCGTGCTCTTACATTAATGATGCCTAATATGTCATTTGATATTTTAAATTGTGAAGCATGTATATTGGTAAACATTGCAAGACGGTTTTTCTGAATTCAAGTATTATCTATGAAAATTGCTTTGACTTAATACATTCGGATGTGTGGACTTCTCCATTCATATTTAGGGATAATTTGAAATATATTTTCACTTTCATTGATGAAAAATCCAAGTACACTTGGGTCACTCTCCTTCATACTAAGGATCGAGTATTTGATGCGTTCATTGATATACACGCATTTTAACATATTTTAGGAACCATTTCTAGTTCACTTTTCATACATATATGTTGCATTTACATCATATTCGAGTCATATATAGGTGCTACGCGCATGTTACTTTGCATAGCATACGCATTGCATTTGGGTTTATTTTCAGGAAATGGGACTCGGACTATCACTCAGCAGTAACTGCCCCAGTGGGACTCGAATTGTCACTCAGCGGTAACTGCCCCAGTGGGACTCGGACTGTCACTCAGCGGTAACTGCCCCAGTGGGACTCGGAATGTCACTGAGCGGTAACTTCCCCAGTGGGACTTCACCTTTGACGTGCCAAGTCAGCTTCACCTTTGACGTGCCAAGTCAACTTCACCTTTGACGTGCCAAGTCAACTTTACTCCTAACGGGCCAAGCCCACTACGCCTTTGACGGTCCAATGACTCGACTCGACCCACGAAGTCGAATCAACCATCTTTATTAACTTTTCCTTTTTTTTACTTTTAGGTAAAACGGGGGAACGAGTATAAATACCCCCGTAGGGTTACAAAGAAAAACACGCTTGAACACTGTTTCAGAATCCTTCGAGTTTTTCCATTGTTGTAATCCCAGAACGAGAACTCCACTTTCGTTTTATGATCTTTTGAATTTAGTTTCAATTTGTTTTTACTCTCAGTTTTACTTTCTGAATTTTATTATTATGTCTTCCACCTTTAGCGTTATCTTGATTGTTTTACCTATGAATCTGAGTAGTTAATTTAGGGTTCCTGAGGGAACGGACTAGATCAGTGTGTACCTTAAAGTCATCTACGTCACTTAAGAGTAGAATAATATCATCTCTTTTGTTTCGGTGTTTTTAATGCTTGTTCCTTTCTGATCAATTGAAACATGATTTTAGACGTTTAACTCTAGTCGGGTGCGTTGAACCGTCTAACTTAACCGTTTCAAGGATCTACATTCTTAGCCTAAGGGATTAGTTGTCTTAGGTGTTTATTAGGCTCGTTTAAACTGTTATTTCATGCTAGTTAGGTTGTTAAACGCTTATGATGATAAGGTCTGTTGATAGCTTTGCTAAGGCTGTTTACCACGAGAGTGGACTCAGTAGTTATGAGTTTATTGCCTAGAGATCTGCTCTGTGTGAGTTTGTTAAGCGATTTAGTGACTTTAAGTGAAACGCTGATCCGTGATCTCCGCCCCTTAAGAAACCCTTTCTCTTATTCGTTGTTTACAATTGACATTTGTTCTTTACTGCACTTTGTTATGCTATTTGTTCTTTACTGCACTTTGTTATGCTATTTGTTCTTTACTGCACTTGTCACGATGTGTGCTCTTACTGAACTTTGTTCCGCTGTTATTTTCTACCTCACTTGGTTCCGTTGTTTACTTTTCACCTTTGCTTTCGGTTCCCGTTGTCTAAATTGCTCACTTAGGTCGATAGATAACAAACCACTGAATTGACATGGCTTGAATTAGAGTACTCTATCACATTTTAATTGCTAATTACACTCCCACTTGGATTGACACCTATTGTACTACATCGACATCAGTATAATAGGATTTGAAAAACATTAAAAAATCTTGTTATCATTCATAAACTTTCAAAATTATGTAACTAATCATTTTAATGCCAAAATTAAGGTACTTCGGTCAGATAATGGTGGAGAATACACAAGTTCAAAATTCAAAGAACATCTAAACAAATCCGGAATTGTTCATCAAACAAGTTGCCCCTATACACCTCAACAAAATGGAGTTGCGGAACGCAAAAATAGACATCTCATGGAGGTTGCTAGATCGATGATGTTCCACATGAAAGTGCCAAAGAGATTTTGGGGAGATGCTGTCATGGCTGCTTGCTACATAATCAATAGGATTCCAACAAGTATCCTACAAGATACTTCACTGCTTGAGGTACTAAACGGAACTAAGCCTTTTCTTGATCATTTGAAAGTGTTTGGGTGTTTGTGCTTTGTGTTAATCCCAAGGGAACAAAGGAGCAAGCTAGATGCTAAAAGTACTAAGTGCATCTTTCTTGGCTACTCACCCACACAAAAGGGTTACAAATGCTACGACCCAACAACAAATCGGACATTTGTCTCTAGAGATGTCAAGTTTCTTGAGTAACAAGGATACTTCGAGAAAATAGATTAGGAAAGCTTGAGAGACCTATCCAACTCTACCTCGGATAGAGCAACCAGCCTAAGATACATCTTGGAACACCTCGGTCATGGAATGTCAAAGGAACAAGAGGGTAATGTCCCAAACAAATCGATTAAGAAGAAAGTATCCAAGGAGCTTCCACAATCACCTACGACTCAGCCGCATTCTCCACTAGACCTACCTCCCAAGGATCATGATCACAATGGGAAAGGGAAGAAGCTTCCCGGATAGAGGAAGTATTGGAAGAAGAGGTTCAAGAACCAAGCTTTCGCCGAAGCACAAGGGTAAAACAAATGGATGAAACCTCTCGGCTGGAGGAAGCAACCGAAAAAGAGGTTCAAGGACCAACCCTCCGCAGAAGCAATAGATTCAAAGACCATCCACGTATATACTACAACAACTTCTCGGTGGCTCATCCTATTCAAGCGGTGTGTTCCCTCAACCTTCTACCAATGGATCATTGGGCCTTTGGAAGCAAACTTGAGCTAGAACAAATACCAAAAACATATGAGGAAGCCAAAAAGATAAAGGTTTGGAGTGATGCTGTCGAAGATGAGGCAAACGCTATGCAACGAAACAATACTTGGTATGAAGCAAAATTACCTCCGGGAAAGAAAGCGGTAAGCTCAAGATGGATTTTTACCATTAAATACAAGAGCAATGGTGACATTGAACGATACAAGGCTCGCCTAGTGGCTTGGGGATTTAGTCAAACATATGGTGAAGACTATAATGACACCTTTGCACCGGTGGCAAAGCTTCATACCGTTTGAGTAATCCTATCCGTGGCTACCAATCTCTCTTGGGAAGTTTGGCAAATGGATGTAAAAAACGCCTTCCTCCAAGGAGAGCTTGAGGAGGAAGTGTATATGCATCCACCACCGGGTCTTGAAAGATACATTGCTCCCGGGAATGTCTTAAGACTCTGCAAGGCAATATATGGTATCAAACAATCTCCGAGAGCACGGTACTACAAGTTGAGTACAACTCTCATGAACCGGGGCTTCAAAAGATCTGAGGCGGATCACACATTGTTTACTCTTCAAAGCTCCCAAGGCATTGTGATTATACTAGTCTATGTAGATGATTTAATCATATCTGGGGACGACAAAGAAGGTATCTCCTCTATCAAACATCACCTCAAATCTGTTTTTGATATAAAAGACCTTGGAGAACTAAAATACTTTCTAGGAATTGAAATATGCCGATCATTAGATGTCTTATTCATGTCCCAAAGAAAGTATACACTTGATCTTTTGAATGAGACAGGAAAGATAGGTTGCAAGGCTGCCAATACACCTCTTGAAGAGGGGTATAAGGTTGCGCGAAAGGGGGAGCAAGATGAGGAACCACTTGAAGATGCAACTCAATATCGGAGGCTTGTAGGCAAGCTAATCTACTTAATAACTACAAGGCCGGATCTATGCTTTGCCGTGAATCAAGTGAGCCAATACATGCAAAATCCAAGCAAATATCATTGGTCATTGGTGGAACGCATCCTCCGATATCTCAAGAAACATCCAGGTCAAGGTATATGGATGGGAAAAACCATAACACCGAGATAGTTGGGTATTGTGATGCGGATTGGGCCGGAGATCGGAATGATAGAAGATCAACAACCGGCTATTGTACATTCATTGGTGGAAATATGGTAACATGGAAAACCAAGAAGCAAAAGGTGATCTCTTGTTCAAGCGCGGAAGCCGAGTATAGAGCCATGAAGAAGCTCACTAATGAAGTAACATGGCTAAAAGCTCTTCTCAAAGACCTTGGAATTGACCATCCGATCCCAATCACCATCCATTGTGACAACCAAGCCGTTATTCACATTGCATCTAATTCGGTGTTCCATGATAGGACAAAACACATTGAGGTATATTGTCATAAATTAAGGGAGAAGATCCTTGAAGGAGTTACCCTACCATGCTTCACAAGGAGTGAAAATCAATTTGCGGATATCTTCACCAAAGTCATGAGTCTCAAGGTATGTGATCACATATACCCAAATCTTGGACTCACGGATCCAACACATCCTTGATCAAAGGTCCCCTCACTCCTAGTCTGCATACTCTTTTTTCCTTAGTGTAGTTTTGTCCCAAGTGGTTTTCTCCCTAAGGTTTTTAATGAGGTGTGAATATGGGTTTTCCAAGTTTGAATTTTTACATAGTAGAAATTTAAACTTGAGGGGGAGTATTGATCAAGACCTATCAAGGCCATCGAAATATAAAACGGGTCACAAATAAGTATCGGAACGCATTCAAAGAGTATCGGGTTAAGGAAGGCAGTCGGAACACATTATCGGAACCATCAGACCATCAGGACGTGAGGCACGGACCGCGGGAAGGAATTCATGCACCACGGTACGTGGTCAACGCACGAACCTAGTACGTACCGTAGGAAGGTCTTGTGTGACCCGTGGGAAGAAACAGATCGAACCGCGGGAAGGTCAGAGGTTGAGGAAAAGCTTACCGCGGTACAGCAGAGTACGTACCGCGGGAAGGAAATCTGTCCGAGGGAAACTCCTACCGCGGGAAGATTTGTGATCGAGGAATACCTTACCGCGGATACAGAAGGGTCCGGGTCAACGCGCATCACCCAAAAGTCAACACTTTCCCAAAGGTTGAATTATGATGCGCTGAAACTAAGGAGTCGTTTTTAAGACTTAGTTAGGGTACCACTAGACCCTAACTAAGTAGATATTACCGTTAGGATTGTGGGGACCAACTGAGGTGGTTGTAAAAGCCGAGGGAGCATTGAACCCGAGGCGAAAGCGACATGCCGCAAGACCGAGGAAACATACGACCCGAGGAGAAAGCGACACGTCTTATGATCGAGAAAGCGACATGTTTTGGGATCGTCGAAGCCTCTCTCTCTCCTCTCCAACGGTCACATAGAAAGCTAGGGCTCTTCATGTCTTCTCTTCCAATTAAACCTATATATACTCTTGTAATGCGATAATCAAAAATTCAATGAGAATGAGACTTTCATATCTTTTGTATCTTTACACTACAATCTCTATTTCCGCACACATGTCTCTCTAAATTCTCACAGGAACTTTATCTATGTTGTATTGGGAAAGTTAGGATTTTGTGATCAATGGATAAAATGTATTATGTGTTGTATAACTACGGTGGAATATTCGAATATCATAAACGGGACCCCAGGAGGACGAATTATTCCCTGCAGAGGTTTACGACAGGGAGACCCACTGTCACCGTATTTGTTTATATTGTGCACAGAGGTACAACAGGGGTTATTTTCTCACATTAAAATAGCTCGTCATAGCCCTGCAGTATCACATTTACTTTTTACGGATGACACGGTGTTTTTTTGTAAAGCAACCAAAGAGGAGGCATCAAATTTTCTTAGGATTCTGACAGAATATGAGACCTTATCTGGACAGAAAATAAATTTGGACAAATCATCAATTCAATTTGGCAAGAATGTGGAGGTAGGTGTTAAAGAGATGGTCCAACATATTGTGGATATTCAGAAGTTGGGGGGTTGGGTATGTACGTCGGAATCCCAGAGAATATTGGAGGATCTAAAACGAAAGTTTTTGCTTTCATTGCGGAAAAATTAAAGGTAAGAGTGGATAATTGGTCATCCTGGTTTTATCTAAAGCGGGTAAGGAAATACTAATTAAGTTTATTATAATGGCACTCCCAATGTATGTAATGACATGCTATAGGCTCCCAAAAGGAATTCTCCAGAAAGTACAGTCAGCTATAGCAAATATCTGGTGGGCAAATTCGGCCACTTCAAGGGGAATTCATTGGAAAAAATGGAAGGATTTATGCGCTCCTAAGTCGGAAGGTGGGTTGGGTTTCTGAAGTTTAGAGGAATTTAATTATGCTCTTCTCACAAAATAGTTTTGGAGATTAATTGAATTTCTGGATTCGCTTTTGGCAAAGGTGATGGAGATAAAGTATTTTATGGATAAACCATTGATGGACATTACATTAAAGGCATCTTCCTCTTATGGTTGGCGTAGTATTCTCTCTGTCAGACCATTAATTGCTAAAGGTATTATTAGGAAAATTGGTGACGGTAAGCAGATTAGAGTATGAAAGGATCCATGGATTCCAGAAACCATTCCGCGACCGACGCTTTGGTCGGATCTGCATTTATTCCCAAATTTAACAGTTGATCAATTTATTAATCGACAATCAGGTACATGTAATGAGATTCTTGTACGTCAGGTTTCTGACACAAAAGATGTTAAATTGATCTTAGCGATTAAAATTCCATTAATTCAGAGATCAGATTATTGGGGTAAAGACTGGTCGATATTCGGTTAAATCAGGGTATAAATTAGTTGAAGACGGCATGGAGGTTGATCAGTCACGTTTGGGCCATCTTTTGATAGTTTTTATAGACATTGTTAGACGATTAAATGCCCAAATAAAATTAAGCATTTTATTTTGCAGTGTCTATCTGGGTGTTATGTAGTGAATCAGAATCTGCCAACTCATGGAATAGGGAGGGATACTAGATTTCAGCGATGTAGGGCGGACAATGAGACTATTAATCATGTGTTGTTCGAATGTCCCCCCCCCCTCCGCGGTCCAAGTATGGGCTTTATCCAACAGTCTGTCAGCCTCAGGGGTGTTTCCGGGAGTTTCACTATGGTATAATTTAGATTATTTGTTTTGGATAGGTCAGGGTGAGGAGGATAGGGTAATGTTCCCTTGGATTATCTGGCAGATTTGGAAAGCCAGGAACGGTTTTTGTTTTTCAAACGAAGATTTGGATCCCCGAGTTATTCTGGTAAGGACTGGTTTGATGCCCGCATAGATACAATTGTACTGCAGGATTATGAGCGGTCAAGGTTGGAGACTTTCAAACCAAGATGGATATTCCCTACCACAGCTAATCTAAGTTTCACAGGCTACAAATGCTATGTGGACGCTTCCTGGAAAGCCAACAAACTGTTTACGGGGTTTGGTTAGGTATGTTTTCCAGATTCAGTGGATGGAGTTTGTTCAGGAGCTTTCAGTCAATATCTCTCTCTTTCTCCTCTTCATGCAGAGGTGGAAGCAGTCATCAGGGTAATGGGCGTGTTGTTGGAGCTTCGTATATCAGAAGTGGAGGTCTTTATAAATTGTGAGACGGTGTTGCTTATCTTCCAGAGACCAGTGGCCAACATTTGCACCTTACAGGAGGAGTTCATAAGGCTCAGAGATTCATTCGTCAGCTATTCTTTATCAACAATCCTTTGGCTCTTAAATCATAAAGCAGATGCTCTTACTCGGTATAGTCGTATGTCTACGCGGAGATTAGGGTTTAAAATGTTTAGTTTGGCAGGTTTCTATAATTATTATCGTTGATAAAAAAAATAAAAAAAATGGACCTTTGGAGCTCAACCGTTGGATCAATGCTAATTTATCTTAGCTGTTGATTATTTCGGCGATTTTTGAAGGGTCTTTAGATTTATGCCATTGGATTTAGTCATCGATTGTGATCTGTTTGATCATCTATTTTGAAAAGAACCATCACCAAATCTAGCCTGTTCATTTTTCTTCGGCTGCTATGAGCCGTTGATTTTTATTGCATGCATCAGTCGCGAGATATAAGCTGTAAATCATTAAGATGTATACGACGATCGTTATTTCTAGGGAGTTCCCGATGGTTTCTTCTTCTCGGTATAACCTCTTTTCGGTTTTCTCTTTTGAGTGCAAAGTAACCGCCATTACTGAAGGTATTCTCTATCTCTTCTTGCTTTTCATTTTCGACTTCAACTTCTTCGCATTCTCCGCAGTTTTAATTTGTTTTTCCGGGTAGTTTTGATCCTTTGCATTCTCTGTTTTGTCGTTTTTGTTTATGTATTTTTCTTTGTGACTATCACAATGTCGTCTCGTTCGCGAAAACTTCCTTTGAATCCATTAAAGACTATTGCCTTAGAGCTTTCGATGGAGAGAGCACGTCTAACTCACTGATAGTGGTCCTCGTCGGCTTTATGTTCTGAGGTCGGATCCTCCTAAAGTACATCTTGTTCAGGATCACTATGTTCACGTCCCATCGACTCTTTCCGAAGTGAATCTCGCTGATCATCGAGCGAGGTATAAATTTCCAGCAGGCGTTCAGGCTTGTATTTTAGGTACTTCGTCAACTCTGGCATCTCCTCCTCCCGGTTGTGGATTTACACGTGTTGGGCTTGTACATTCTCAGCCTGTGATCACTTTAAGATCTGTGCGTTTAATGGGCTTTTAACGGGCCAAATTGTGTGAGGCCTGATATTAACAATGATAAATTGATATCGGTAGTACCTACTGGGCTCATTTGCTGAATTGGGCTTCCAAATGTCACGTGACTCACGTTCTCATATAGCTTTATAGCTATAAATATTTGATTCAATTAGTATGTTGATAAATTAATAATTACTATATAACAATAACATTATATTATTTCGTGTAGTTTCAAAATTATTAATTTATAAAGATTTAACTGTATTAATATTTTTTGCTAGAAAAAAAAATTCTTTAGGCCTTCTTAATAATGTAATAAATCTTCAACTTTGCCTCCAATGTCAGTTATGTTTCTAGGCATTGTTTTTGGATTCATTTTTGTGGACCGCTTATGAAGTCTTTGGACCATAAATTGCTGAGAAAACGTACATCAAAAAAAAAAAAAAAACTGAAACGCTGGGCTGCATAGTTGCATTTTTTGTTAATCTTCTCAAATTTTATTTATCCTGCAAATGGATTATAAAAATAAATCCAAATTAGTTGAATTGCCAAAAAAGAAAACCGAATCTGACTCGATAACAAATTTTTATACTAGGGTCTCTTCTTTTGTTCATCCAAATGCTCCATCCAGATCATCAGTTTGAATGATGCGTATGGATGATGCTTTGGATGATGTTCTTTTCCTCATTCGAAAATTACATCGGGAGGATCCGTTTGGATGAACTTATATTTCTTTGTACAATTGTGTAAATTAGTTGGATGTAATATGTAAGTAAATGACTAAAAAAGACATGTTTGTAGTAAATTGTCTTTTATGATCTAAATTATATTTACACCAAAATCGTTACAAAATTGTATTAGTCGAACGAAAGGCAATGGTCGATACGATGAGAAGAGAAGTGTCGAGAGAAGAGAAGACCGAAAAGAGAGACGAGAAGAGAAGAGAAGAGAAGAGAAGAGAAGGCCGAAGAGCTGAGAGGAGAAGAATCGAGAGACGAGAGCCGAGATGCGAGAGCCAAGAAGAGAAAAACCCTAATTTTTTCAATCTTGCTTTTAATTTTTAGGGGTATTTTAGTCTTTTAATTATTTTTATAAACTCATCTCCTTTCGAATGCATCATTTAAACTCATCCAAAAATTTTAAAAATTTGAATGATTTTGTCAAAATCATCGAGATGCTGTCTCTGGATGAATCAAATAATTGTATCTAAAAAACAACAATTTTCATCTTCATCCAGATGGATCATCTTGATGGACAAAAGAACAGGCACCTAATATAAGCCTTGTTTTGAATCTCGTTAGACATTAGTCAGACAGTAAAGTAGGACCTAACGTACAAATTAATAAATAAGAGAATATACGGAAATTAATCGGAAACTAATTGTAAGATATTTACGTATATATAAGATTATATTTACATAACATGTATAATTTACTAACAGTCTATCTTTACATGTAATTGTAACTCGACATGTTGGTACAGTTAGTCATTTTCTTTCGAATCCTGGAAGAAAACATTGGAATACTGTGAAGTAGATTTTGAGATATCTTCGAAGGATTTTTAATTTGAAGCTTACCTTTGGAAGTGGCAATCCAACGCTCGTAACTTATACTGATTCTGAAATGGATGGGGACATTGATTCAAGAAATTCTACTTCGGGTAACTTGGTAGTATTTGCGGGTGGAGTTGTTGCATTGCAATCAAGGTTGCAGATATGTGTTGCACTTTCTATCATTGAAGTTGAGTTCATAACTACAACCGAAGCTTGTAAGGAGTTGTTGTGGATAAATAAATTTTTAGAGGATATTGGCTACAAGTAAGATAGGTATGTGCTACTTTGTGATAGTCAAAGCGTTATTTGTCTCGGGAAAAACTCGGCATTTCATTCGAGTTTAAAGCACATTAATAAAGGTATCGTTGGATATGTGATGTGGTTGCTTCTAAACAAGTGGAATTTTAAAAGGTTCATACAAATGATAATAAAATTGATATGATGACAAAGTCATTGCCGGGATAGCAGTTGTCTCCACCTAGTTGAAGAGAAAGTTTGTTGGTTTTCCTCCTAATGAATAGCAGTTGGGTCACAACTGATCGGCCCAATAGCCAAATTCCTACATAATGTAGGCATGGAGACTCGATCCCAGGTCACATAAGAAAATCAATTACAAAGCCATAAATTTTAGTTGATAATCGAATAAGTACATAAGATAAAAATGATAAATTTCGTTGTAACACCCAATCCAGATCTTCTGATTTTCCAATACTTAACAAAACTTATTCAAATATTGGTGAACAATCGTTAATTACGATGAACAGGTAAACTTATTTACAATAAATCACGAAATTAACTGGGCAAATTGGGATATGGATATAAAATCATATAAATTCAACTGGATATAGAAGGACCCACATCAAGTAAAAACACAAGTTTCTGCGTAACTGTACCGAGTGTGTTCTTCATTAATATCGAGAGGTTGGTCAATAAAGTGTCCAACTTTTTGTGATTTTTCTCATTCAAAAGCCTTAACTTTTTTTCTTACCAATTCCTTCAACTATTGAGTCTTTATCTGGTTTGACTAAAGATTCAATCATTTTACAGAAACTGGATTTTTGTTTTTGCTTCACTTATCTAAAACGAGATTCTAACATGGATGCCATTTCATCTCTTGGAACCAATCATGGGCTTTATCCATTTTTGAAGGCAAACTCAATCAAAATTGAAGCTTTTACCGGTTATGAGCCTTGATTTGAAGGAACATCCTACGGCTTCAACAGATTTCACCAACCAAACATCATCTTTTGTGGGCTCCTGTAAGTAAAACAAAAAAAAAAAAAGAGATATCCTACGCCCATTGAAATCCACACTAACAAACCTGTCAGGTTATTCTTCCCACTTGATTCTAAGAAATTTGGTTTGTTGTGATGAGCTCAGAGTCCTACACACAATCATTGTTTCGTTGGTTTGACAACTGAAGTCTCTCTAGGTGTTTGATGCGCAAAGTTTCGTGTTTTGTACTGATTATTCTTGATGCGCAAATTTCTCAAACAGGTTTCTGGCGTGATATGCTCCCTTTGTACAGCGTCTATTGACACAATCTTGTTTGTGGTAGCTGGTGTATCGATGGACAATATCCTGTATCTTGGTGGACCAAGTATTGCTGCTGAAATTACAACAACGAATATGGCAATGGTAGAATCTGCGGAGCTGCAAAATGGAGGAAACCACTGGCAGCAGAGTTTATACAGGTTTGTGATAGATCATCTATTATAATGTAATCGACTTTATTTAAACAATAAATCTGGCACTTTGTAACTACACCATTATTTGGTTGAACATATGGCACAAATCAACATTATAATTAGTCATTATGTAATTTCATAATAATAAGTATGCTTGTGTAATATGTATTTATAAATAAAAACTTTATGCAAATGGCTTTTAGTCTAGTGGCAGGCGGTAAGTCCACATCGGGCAGTTCATTTGCATAACCAGGGATTGAGTCCCCCCGCCTACATTATGTAAGAATTTGGCTATTGGGTCGGCCAGTTGTGGCCCAATATAATTTGCCGTTGATAAAAAATAAAAAAAACTTCATAAATTTTACAATTATTTTTTTAAGGAACTCTTATTGGGTTTCTACCAATGGAACCCAACAAAATTACAAATTTTACCATGGTTTCTTAACTCAAAATCATATATTATTTTAAACCAAAATATTGAAAGGGTTCTTACCAATAGAGTTGATCTTATTTTATTTTTATCCAAATCTCTGTTGCTATATAGATTCCTAAAAGTTTGTTTTGTTTGTATGAAATGGTTAGTTTCAGGCAAAGTCGTCATCATTGTTATCAATTAGTATGAGTAGAGCTATGAGATGGTGGGAAAAGTCAATGAAAGCCAACATTCTAAAGATTCATTCTGCAAATCATCTTGTCGAATCTTTGCTAAATGCTGGAGATAGATTAGTTGTGGTTGATTTCTACTCTCCTGGTTGTGGTGGCTGCAAATTTCTCCACCCAAAGGTATGAATAGTTAAAACCTAGAGTTTCAATCTACTTTCAGTATGTTTCTGGGATTTCTTTCATTATATAACAGATCTGTCAATTGGCTGAATCAAATGTCACAGGTTGATAAGACTTAAAGGGAAAGTAAGAAGATGAAGCTGAGTTGGCACAAATAAATGACGTGGCTTTTATTTAGGAAAGAGAATCGTAAACGACAATTGAAGCAGAGGAACGTTGTTGCATTTGTTTCTTTTAAGTTTATGTCTCATTTGCAGTATAAACGTTGGGATTGCAGGTGTGAACCTTTTTATCGAAGTTCATTATTATCAAACTCTATCTCTTTCTCTCTTTTCTGTGTTCTTGTCGCTACACTTGTTCTTGAAACAGGTGAGTTTGAATCTGTGTTTTATGAACATTGATCCAACTTCTATCAATCATAACCTTACAGTTACAATGGTATCAGAGCTAAATCATCCTCAGACAGAAATGGCGGAGACACGTTCTCAAGCGCTACTATGTGATGCGGTGGTGAGAGAAACTGAAGAAGCTTTAAGTTCTAGGTTTGAGCAGATCATGAACCGCACTCAAGCACTGGAACAAGCTATGGAGGAACAAAACAGAGCTGCTGCAGAACATGCTTGCAAGATAGAAAAAAACATCACAGACATCTTTGAAGCTATCAGACTCGTTAATGTGGCTCAGGCGTCAACTAGTGGGGTTCAAGGAGAGAGAAACACTCCGATTCTTCCTACCCCTCAAGAGCAGAGTGTTCCACAACACAAGAACAACATAGGGCATATGTCTCAATCTCAAACAGCTCACGATAGTTTAACGAGGTTAGGAAAAGTTTATTTTCCCAGATTTAATGATGAAGACGTGAAAGAATGGTTGTTCAAGGCAGACCAATTCTTTTCCCTAGATTTGACTCCCTTAGAGATAAGAGTTAAGTTGGCTTCTATGCACTTAGATGGTATAGCTGCAAAGTGGCATCAGTCATTGATTCTATCTGAAGAAAGATATGGAGTTAGCAGTGACTGGAACATATAAAAAAGCTTATTAAAGGAAAGGTTTGAAAAGGTATATGAGGATCCCATTGTTGAGCTCATGCAGCTAAAAGAAACAAACGGAATCACTGATTACCATGAACGTTTTGAGAACATTAGGATGAGGGTGGATTTGTCTCAAAGTTCTCTACTTAGTGCATATTTGGTAGGTCTAAGAAAGGATACACAGATGCAAGTGAGGATGTTCCAACCACACTCCATCCGCCAATGCCATTTGTTGGCTAGGTTGTATGAAGAGGCTCACCCAAAACAGTTGGGTGTTCAGGGGTGGGTTAATAACAAGCTCGGAGGCACAATGATCTCGAGCAAACAGACATATGAGCCTTGGAAAGAGCAGGAAAACCGGTCAGTTGTTGACAACAGAGGTGTGAGAACTCCAACATCACGTAACGCACCCATAAAATTTTTAACAACAGATGAGATGAATGAGAGGTGAGCAAAGGGACTGTGTTATCATTGTGATGAACCATATACTCTTGGACATCACTTGGTGCACAAAAGTCGCAGCTATACTTAACTGATATAGAGGAAGAAGACATGGTAGAGACTAAATACACTGGACAAGAGATTGTCACTTTACCGGATCATGAATTGGTTAAAGTATCTGTAAGCGCCGTGACTGGAGTTGCTAGTTATCGAACTATGAAGGTGAGGAGAGTTTCAGAGAGAAGGGGATTACTTGTGTTGACGGGGATGGCACCATCGTGACGTCTTACGTTTCCAAAACGTTTCTGTGACGGGGACGTCGTGGGGACAGTTAGGGGACGTCCCCATCCCGTTTTTAAAATTGGGGACGTTGAGTGGTTTTTGGGACGGTCTGGTCTAAAGATGGGGATGTTTTTGAGACGTTTCAAATGTAAATTAGGGAACTAGATTAGTTAAATAAATTTTCCAAATAAATAAAAAAGAAAAAAATTTAAAATTTTCTTTTTAGTTTCATTTAAAAAGTCAATGAAATACTAAGTTAGACGTGAGATGTCGGTGGAGATGACTTTGATTCCATGAAAGGTGTAAGATTTTTGAGTTGGATGGTCTCACATTAGATGAATCAGATATGAAAACTGAGTTGATTCAAGAAAATTGATTACTTTTATTTTTTATTTAGTTGAGATTTATGTATGGTTTTAACTATTTTGATTGATATTTTATGAGACTTATATATATATATATATATATATATATATATATATATTACGACTCATGCCGTCCCAACTTCTATAAATTTTGAGTTTTGCCGTTTCAAGTCCCCGTTCCCGTCCCCGTTTTCAGTCCCTGTACCCGTCTCGGTGCAACTTAGGATTGATTTAGGATCAACTCACAACTTTATTAATGTGAAACTGGCAGATAAGTTGGGTGTTAAGATCAGTCCTCCAGGGTTGGCTAAAGTCTCCGTGGCAGATGGGAGTAAACCGAAAGTGGAAGGTATCATAAAGAACTTTCAGGGAGTCTACAGTCAGCAAAATTTCAAGCTGATTTTATGCTTATACCGCTGGGTAATTGTGATGTGGTGCTAGGGTTCAATGGTTAGATACCTTGGGAACTATTCAATGAAATTTCAGGCGCTTGGAGATGGGATTTATAGTGGGAACACAAAGGGTGATGCTTCATGGGTTGAAACCAAGGTCAGTGAGAGAAGTTAAAGCGTTGAAATTGAACAAACTGAAGGATGAACAGAACCATAGTGCTATGATATGTACCGAGAACTCGTCCATAGAGGAAGAAATTCAACTATCAGCAATCGTTGTTAAGGTATCGGGCAGTGAATCCATGGCAAAGAAGCAAGAGCTACTTTCAGAATACGGTGATATATTTGAGGAACCCGTAGAATTACCTCCTTTTAGAGAGAATCATGATCACAAAATTCCTATGACTGAAAGTGCTAATCCGGTGAATCAACGGCCATATCGTTATGCTCTCTATCAAAAAAATGAAATAGATCAGATGGTAGATGAGATGCTGAATAAGGGTACCATACAACCTAGCTCAAGCCCCTTTGCATCCCCTGTAGTGTTGGTAAAGAAAAAGGACAATAGTTGGAGGTTGTGTGTGGATTATAGAAGCTTGAATACCCTCACAATCAAGAATCATTTTCCCATACCTTTAATTGAAGATTTGATGGATAAATTGGGCGGGTCTACTATCTATTCAAAGATCGACCTGAGAGCGGGGTATCATCAAGTACGGATGGATCCGAGGGACATCCATAAGACTGCTTTTAGAACTCATTGTGGACACTATGAATACCTCGTGATGTCCTTTGGACTCACTAATGCACCAGCGACGTTTCAAGGCCTTATGAACTCGGTGTTCAAGGAATTTCTGAGAAAGTTTGTCGTAATCTTCTTTGATGACATCTTGGTTTATAGTTCCTCCAATGAGGCTCACCTAGAGCATTTAAGGGTCGTGTTTCAGGTCATGAAGCAAAACAAGCTTTTCGCCAAGATGAGTAAATGTTCATTTGGGGCTGAGAGAGTTGAGTACTTAGGACACTACATCGAAGCTCAAGGAGTATCAACAAATTTGAATAAGGTTAAGGCAGTAAGTGACTGGCTTGTGCCTCAAAACCTGAAACAACTTCTAGGATTCATGGGTCAATTACTCGTGCACTTACATCCCTTACTAAGAATGAAGCTTTTGTGTGGTCTGATGAAGCTCAATTAGCCTTTGAGGAGTCGAAAAAAGCGTTGTGTACTGCTCCGGTTTTGGCTCTTCCTCAATTTGACAAACAGTTTGTAGTGGAAACTGATGAAAGTGGACAAGGAATTGGAGCAGTGTTGATGCAAGAAAGTCACCCGTTAGCCTTCATAAGCCGCCACTTGAAAGGTAAACAGTTGACCTTATCCATCTACGAAAAAAGAACTATTGGTTGTAGTCTTTGTAGTGAAAAATGGTGACATTATCTGCTTCCAAACCACTTTATCATTAAAATGGATCAGAGGAGTCTCAAGTACCTCTTGCAGCAATGCTTAAACACTTTTATTCCACAATAGTGGCTGCCAAAAATGTTGGAGTTTGATTATGAGATACAATACAAGCAAGGTAAAGAGAATCATGCTGCAGATGCCCTGTCTCGAGTTCAAGATTCTGAAATACTGCACATGGCTTTATCTGTAGTCACTTGTAATTTATTAAAAGAGATTCAAGATGGATATGACAAAGATGTAGAGTTGCAGAAAATTATTCAAGGGATACAACAAGGGTCTGATGTTACTAAACATTACACATGGAACAACAACATTTTGAGAAGGAAAAACAAAATCGTAGTTCCTAAAATTGTTGAGTTGCGAGAATCAGTGTTACAATGGCTCCACAGTTCTGGAACAGGGGGACATTTTGGGCGTGACACTACCTTTCAAAGAGTTCACAACCTATTCTTTTGGACAGGAATGACAAAAGACATACAAGCATTCATCTGTTGCTGTCAAATTTGCCAAGCTTGTAAGCATGATAATGTTGCATCACCTGGTCTATTACAACCATTGGACATTCCCTCCGCTATTTGGACAGATGTGTCAATGGATTTCATTGATGGACTCCCTCACTCCTTCGGTAAAACACTGATCATGGTGGTGGTGGATCAATTGAGTAAAGCAGCCCACTTTGTTGCTCTCTCACACCCTTATACCGTTGCAAGTATCGCTCAAGCGTTCTTGGATAATGTTTATAAGCTACATGGATGCCCTCAATCCATTGTGAGTGATCGTGATGCAGTGTTCTTAAGTGATTTCTGGAAAAAATTGTTCTCTTTACAAGGCACAAGTCTGAAGTTCTCTAGCGCCTATCATCCGCAAAGCGATGGCCAAACTGAACGAGTAAATCAATGTTTAGAAACAAATATGCGTTGTATGTGTAGTGACAAGCCCCATATGTGGAGCAAATGGCTTCCCTTGGCTGAATTTTGGTACAACACCAATTTCCACACATCAACTCAATCTACTCCATATAAAGCACTTTACGGACAGCCTCCTCCCATTCACTTACCATACATTCCAAGTGAAGCAAATGTGGCTGTAGTGGCAAAATGCCTACAAGACAGAGAAAACATGATCCTCTTGCTGAAATTTCACTTGATGAGAGCTCAACATCGAATGAAACAAGTGGCAGATCGTAAGCGCTCAGACAAGACATTTAACATTGGAGATTGGGTGTTCGTCAAGCTCCAACCATACAGGCAAAACTCAGTGGTATATCGTAGCAGTCCCAAGCTCTCTCCAAAATACTACGGTCCCTATAAAATTAAAGACAAGTGTGGTGAGGTCGCTTACAAGTTACAACTACCAACTTCCTCCCAAATCCTTCCAGTCAATTTGCAAGATGCATTTGTTAAGAAACCTGAAACCATCATCGAAAGAAAAATGGTTAAACGCCAAAGTAAAGCCGCTACTATGGCATTGGTGAAATGGGCAAACCAATCCGCAGAGGAAGCCACATGAAAATTTCTGTTTGATTTCAAAAGGAAGTTTCCACAGTTCGAAACTTGAGGACAAATTGTTCTCAATCGGAGGGATTTGTCGCAGGTTGAGAAGACTCAAGGGAAAGTAAGAAGATAAAGCTGAGTTGGCACAAATAAATGACGTGGCTTTTATTTAGGAAAAAGAATCATAAACGACAATTGAAGCAGGAACGTTGTTGCTTTTGTTTCTTTTAAGTTTCTGTCTCATTTGCAATATAAACGTTGGGACTGCAGGTGTGAACCTTTTTATCGAAAATCATTATTATCAAATTCTATCTATCTTTTATGTGTTTTTGTAGCTACACTTGTTCTTGGAACAGGTGAGCTTGAATCTGTGTTTTATGAACATTGATCCAACTTCTATCAATCCTAACCTTACTGTTACATCAAACCCAGAAGTGATGTTTCTCAAAGTGAACCAATAAGAGAATAGAACAATGTGTCATGGTCTTAATGTTCATGTGCTTCCTTTCTTTAAGTTCTATAGAGCAGCAGAGGGTAAAGTCTGCAGCTTCAGCTGCTTTATTGCCACTGTAAGCAAACTCTGATAATCGCAAACACTTTTCTCTTTCTTTTGATTGAAATGTGCAGATCACAAAATTTAAGAAAGCGTTAGCTAAGCACGGAAGTGAAAGATGCAGCCTCGGGACAGCAAAGGGATTAGACGAGAAGGAACTCACGGCTTTAGCATCAATTGGGGAACTGAAAACGAATCTGAATTCCCTGAACCTGCATCAAGCTAGCATCTTCCATTATAAAACAGAGCAACATCAAAAGACGTTATTATAAAAAGATGATCTTTTATCAGGATTCGTATTAATTTGTAGATATTAGTATTATTGTTCTTCGTTTGGCATATAGTTTCTTTCACACCATTACTTGCCAACCAATGTAATGCTCATCTTAAGATCTGATCATATGCGGCTTCTGATTTCACAGATTGTTAAGTGATTTTAATGGAAACTAATCGAAAAAATATGCAATTTCTCATCAAGTGATTTAGCATCAAATAGATTCAGACGCATATTACGCCTGAAATATAATTTCATCATACGCCGAGACGAATTAAAAAAACTAGAAATCAACGAAAAAAAACTTGAATTTATTAAGAACTACAAAGAAAGAAACTTTGAATGTGAGTGTCAGTTCTCCAAGGTGAATAAGCATCAATATAAATTCAGTCTCAAATTACCCATTTGTTAAATGAGATTCATCATACCACCAAGTTCCACAACAGAAGAATTTTTAAGAAAAAAAATTAAAGAACCAAGAAAAATTAAGGAGTTTTTGAGTCGATCAGAACATGTCGAGAATACAATTACATCACAAAGTTGTTTCAGTCGATTGACAGACTTGTGAATTTTCATCGACTCAAAATCCTTAATTTTTTTGTATTTCAAATATAGAAATTTTCAAAGGCTTGAACTCAGTATCAAGATTGTAATCACATACGTTATACACATCAGATCTGATGATTATTTGAATTCCATCATTGGTAAAGCCTAACACTTTCAATCAAAAACAACTTTGGTTTCACAGAAAAACAAAAACTCAGGCCAATTAGCAATTAAGTTGTAGATAACAAAAGGTTACTGAAAACTGAAAGTAATAAGATTTGTTTATAAGCATCAGAGAGATTCCCATTATAGACTATAGTCAACACAGATAAGTTCTGATGTCCCTGTCTGGTAATCGTCACTTGCAAAGACCACAAACCCAATCAACCGAAATCAAAATAACGTCAAGATCCAAAATAACTTAAGAGCTAAACAGTAACCAAAACCTAATGATACTCAACTCAATGAGAGAGGAAAAAAGGAATCTGAAACCAAATACTAAAATCAAGATTGTTATGAAGCAATGGATTTTAGGAATTTCAGACAAGGAAGAAAGAGACAGAAGGAGAAGTTAGGGTTTTAGACTACTCGGTCGGGCTTATAAAGAGGAGGGGCTCTCTTTAGAAAAAGAATTAATAAATAAAAATTCTAAGTAAGGAACATAAGAATGGGGATGTAGCTCAGATGGTAGAGCGCTCGCTTAGCATGCGAGAGGTATGGGGATCGATACCCCCACTTCTCCATTTCTTTATGCATTTTGAAATAATTTAGATATACTCGTTTTTGATTACGTCATCACTGCCACGCAAATTGAAGGTTTTCTTTTCATATGTAAAATGATGTCCATTCTTTTTCTAAAACCATTTTACTCTTATTTTGTTTGGACAAGAAAATGTATTTACGAAAATTTCATTAATGAAAAATGTCATGTGGCCCTTTGTAGTTAATTTTAAAGGCTTTGAATAAGAGATTACTAGGTGTAGTAGATTATAGGTGAACTTGTGGTAGATTTCGAAGTTCTTTATAGTAGACTTAGTTATGGCGAACAAACCCTCGTAGTAGACTTTCAAGGTAAGTATAGTAGACTTTGACATTCATCATGGTAGACTTAAGTATATCATCTAGCCCTTCGTGGTGGACTTTAAATCATGGTTTTGAGAAGAAAGAAATTCCTATTTGTAGTAGACTTCGTGGTCGACTTTGAATTTCCTTATAGTAGACTGTGTCCTAAGGCGAACAAAGCTCTCGTAGTAGACCTAATAGACTAGAATTAAGGAAGTTTAGTAGACTTTCTTTTCAGGTGTCGTAGACTTTGGAGACCATAATGGTAGACTTAAGTAAATCACCCAGCCCTTCGTTGTGGACTTTAAAGCATAACTTTGAGAAAGAAATTCCTATGTGTTGTAGACTTTAAGTGAACGTGTAGTAGACTTTGAAGTTCTTTATAGTAGACTAACGTATGGCGAACAAACTCCTCGTAGTAGACCTAATATACTGGAATTAAGGAGAAAATTTCAATGTGTAGTAGACTTTTATGGCAGGTTTTGTAGACTTTAGAGACCATACTGGTAGACTTAAGTAAATCACCTAGCCCTTCGTGGTGGACTTCAAAGCATGGCTTTGAGAAAGAAAAACCTATGTGTAGTGGACTTTAAGTGAACATGTGGTAGACTTCGAAGTTCTTTATAGTGGACTAACGTATGGCGAACAAACCCCTCGTAGTGGGCCTAATAGATTGGATTTGAGGAGAAAATTCTGATGTGTAGTATATACTATCATGACTAGTGTAGTATACTTCAAAATTTGTTGGTGTAGTAGACTAATTATTTGAAATTTAGTAATACATTCCTATGTGTAGTAGACATTCAAATTTTGTGTAGTAGACTTAACAGTATAAGACATGTCAGAACAGTGTAGTAGACTTTGATTATTTAACCTAGAAGTAAGAAGACAATTTTGCCCATCAATTATTATGGTGTACCAGCTCACCCGCCTCCTTATTTGTGTTTTTAGGCCGTACAACCACCACCTACATAGCCAAAACTCAAACTTCTTACTAATTACTCTTTGGTTTTTGATTTCTTACTTTGGAGGTATGGAGCAAATCATTTTAGTTTGTGGTGAGTGGAAAGAGGAGAGAGATGAGTGGATTTTCAAAGTTGATAACTCTCATTGATGTAAAATAGTTGGAGTGGGTGAAGATGTTAGTTTTGATGAGTTCCTCAAGATTGTGTATGAGGATTCTGGAATAAATCATGAGATTTATGATGTCAATGTCACCTACATGCCAATAGGGCTGATGCAATTCCTACCAAAAGATACTCTTCCAGTCATTGTTAATAACACAAAGCAATTGGGAGGTTTTGTGCAACAATTCAGGAGGTTTAAACTTGTCTCAGCAAAAGAAAGAGTTGGGAAATGATGAGTATTTGGGTATAAAACTAAGGTCACTGCAATTAGTTGTTGGACAAGTTTACTCCAGTAAAGATGAGCTGGAAACAAGGCTGAAGATCGTTTCAGTTCTACAGAGGTTCGACTATGATGTTGTTAGTTCGTCGCCAATCTTATTGGTGGTACAATGTTGGTTCGAAACTGCAAATGGAAAGTACGAGGATCGCGTATTGATGATAGTTCATGTTTCCACATCAGAAAATATTGTCAGGTACACACTTGCTCTGTCACCGAGCGATCCGCACGTGCTCGCCAAGCAACTCCTGATGTGTTAGGACGTTTATATTTGGATTTCGTGGGTGGTGTTGAGCATTATGTTCTTCCATGTCATGTTGCCGAAGCATTCAACAAACGTTTTGGAATAAAGGTACTACACTGGTCCTATTTAATAGATATTAGTTTAATAATATGAAATAGTTTAGTAGAGTTTATATAACATCTACCAAATGGTAGACTTTACGTAACATCTATCAATATTGTACACTTCTTAAAGTAGTGAACTTTTTTATAGTGTAATTGACATTGTCAACAAATAATACTCGTTTAATAGTATGAAATAGTTTAGTAGAGTTTACATAACATCTACCAAATGGTACACTTTATGTAACATATATCAATATAGTAGACTTTTTGAAGTAGTGAACTGTTTTGTAGTGTAGTAAACTTTGTCAACGAATTAATATTCGTTAGTTTGGTGGACTATTGATTATATATTGGTAGATGTTACCATTAGTTTGGTAAACTTTGACTGTAGACTATTGAAAACATATTGGTAGATGTTACAAATAGTTTGGTAGACGTTCGTGATTCATGGTAGACTATTTATAACGTTCACTGCTCTTTGCATGCATATGAAATACTAGAAGGCACATCATACCTTTAAGAAAGCACGGGCTCTATCTATTGGAAGTTCAGAGAGTAGTTTTGAAGAATTACCTTCGTACTTGTATATGATTAGACGTACAAATCCTGGAACACTAATCAAGCTTGAAGTGGACCAAGATGATAAGTTTAAGGTCCTATTCATTGCATTTGATGCAAGTATTAGAGACTTTCCCTACATGCGAAAGGTTGTTGTTATGGATGGGACGTTTCTGCAAGGAAAATATAAAGGTACTATGCTTATTGCGACAATGCAAGATGGAAATTTTAACATATTTCCAATGGTTTTTGGTGTGGTTGATACAGAGAATGATGAGTCTTGGGAATAATTTTTCAGACAACTCAACCGTGTTATCCCTGATAATGAAGAACTTGCCATCATTTCAGATAGGCATAAATCTATAGGCAAAGCAATTGAAAAAGTGTATCCACTTGCTGCTCGAGGAATTTGTACTTATCATTTGCATAAAAACATTCTTACTAAGCTTAGAGGGGGAGAGTCCTTTAAGTTATTTAAAAAGACTGCCACCGCGTACAGGCATGAGGAGTTTAATCTCATATTCGCCGAGGTTGAGAGATTAAATCCTAGGCTTTATGCGTATCTGCAGAGAGCAAATGTTAAGGTGTGGAGCCGAGTGCATTTTTCGGGTGATAAATATAACTCAGGACGTCAAACATAGAAGAGTCAATCAATTATGTCTTATCTGAAGCAAGAACTTTCCCAATTGTGCAACTTATAGATGCCATTAGAGCGATGTTAACAAGGTGGTTTGCGAGAAGGAGGGCAAATGCTTGTTCAACAACAACTATTCTAACTCCAGCCATTGAGAAACTTTTAATGGTATTTAGTGCACTTACTTTGTAAAGTAGTAGAGTTTGTATACATAGTTTAGTAGACTTTGTTTAAATCATATCGACTTTCCACAGATGGGTTAGCAGACTTTGCTTTACATATAGTAGACTTCGCATGAACATTTAGTAGACGTAGTATATAGTTTAGTAGAATTTGTTTAAATGTTAGTAGACTTTCCATGGATGGGTTAGCAGACTTCGTTTTACATATAATAGAGTTCACATGAACATTTAGTAGACGTAGTATATAGTTTAGTAGACATTTGTTAAATGTTAGTAGATTTTCCACGGATGGGTTAACAGACTTCGTTTTACATATAGTAGTCTTCGCATGAACATTTAATAGACGTAGTATATAGTATAGTAGACTTTCAGTTTAGTTTGGTGGGGTTACGATTTCATCGTAAGTTGATTTAAAATGTTGTGCTTCCTTTGTTAAGTTTCCTCATAGTAGACTATTGGAAGCTACACACTACAATGTGGAAGACAGTAACAAGCATCAAGCACTTGTCTCAAGCTCGGCCTCTTCACATTTGGTCAATTTGACGGAGAGAACGGGTTCATGCAAAAAGTTTAACATGGAAAAAAATCCTTGTGTTCATGCCTTAGTCGCAGCACAAGCGTCCCATCATTCCATCATCGACCTTACATATAAGTATTACCATAGGAGTTACTTGTGTAATGCATACTCAAAATATATTATACCAAGAGATAAATCACTTCTCGTACCCGTCGATGTTGCTAGTAAAGAATGTCACCCGCCGTTTGTGCGCCAATAGCCAGGAAGGCCTAAGAACTCTTGGTACAAAAGTTGGTTTGAAAGATCGATGGAGCCAAAACGGTCCAGAAAGGTTACCACTTATGTAAAGGTGTCGGTTATAATGCTCGATTGTGTCGATCAGACCTACACGCTAAGTACGTTTAATGCAAGAAATATGGATTTTTATCCCATGGTAGACATCATTCGCAATGTAGTAGACTTCATGCTATGTTGGTAGACTTTACTTTTAATAGAATTTGATGGTAGAAATCAGTCACTGATGATGTAGTAGACTGTAATGTAGTCGACTTTATTCTTTCATGGTAGACTTCAGTTTCACTTTTGCAGACTTTGGTCAAAATGTAGTAGACGCTGTCTAAGTTGGTCATATAGTTTGATTAAAAAAGAAGGTGGTTGTAAATGTTCGTTATAAAGTTACACCACCCAAATATACTAACAAAAGACCATCACCATACAAAAATATTGGTCCTTTGTAAGTATACCAAACGCGCAAATATGTATAAGAGCACAAAAAATGAGTTGCCAAAAAAATGACCTAAAATCATAGTTTACGAAATGTCTGTTAGATAATTTTACAAAAGTCTACCAGTCAAGCATAAGGTCTTGCGTTGCTGAGATCATAATTGTTTTGTCACAGATTCCACTACGAGGCCATGGATCAGTGTAAACTATTTTGTCTGCTACGGGGATCTCACTCATCACTCATCATCTCAACAACATACTTCATGCGGATGAACTGCAAATAATTATCATCTAGTCCGTTGAAATTGCAGCCCAAGGCTAAATACTCAATAAACTTGAGTGTATAAACTCCACAATCACCACCATGTTTGTTCTACGGTAATGTCTTGACCATATACACTAGGTATTGCTTTGTACTGATATTTTTTTCCCTTATCATTTGTCCTCTCGATCGTCTTCTTCTTCTCACCCTCCTTCACTTGGACTCTTGGATTTGGTAGCTTCGATTTCCTTTGCTTACAATGGGCCTTAGCCTTCCTCTTCATGTTGTTTGTCATCACATCAGCTCGTGGTGGACTTTTATTCCAAAATAACTCATCTATTGTGCCTTCCAATATGTCTTGGATCATATTGTCCACCTGCGGATCAGCAACATCGTCGGCCCAAATGGGGTTCATCTCTTCAGCAGGCTTCAAGCATAGATGCTTCACGTGAACCTACATTAAGAATACATTGTTATTAAAAGTTTATCATGCTACTACACATACCCAAAGTCTACTAAACAAATCAGAAGGCCACCTACATAGTCTATCAAACAAACGTCTACTACACATACCCAAAGTCTGCTAAACATATCAGAAAGCCACCTACATAGTCTACCAAACAAAAGTCTACTATATATATTCAAAATCTACTTAATATTCTATCCAAATTTGTTTAAAAGTCTACTACACTGACTTGAAGTCTACCAACAAACTCTATTATACGCAATTAAAGTCTACTATAGAGTTATAAATCCTAACATCAGAGTCTACCAGGTAAGACATTACCTTATGATCATCAGTGTTGTCCATATCGAAATCAATGATGTCTTCAATACCTAGTCCACACTTATTCGATAATGGCCATCGTAAAATTAGAATATCACCTTCTTTTCTTCCACCACACAGTTCACCTAGACATGTAATGGACTCGTATGCCCATATTAAAGCAGCATGCACAAGCCCATGGATAGTGTACGAGGCATTTGTTAATTGTGCAGCTCTGAGACTAGTAATCAGTTGCTCGAATGCAATTCTACTCCATGGATATCTCTCAAACCTACCAGGATCTATGACCAGTTTTTCAGCAAAAACAGGGAGCCCACTATTAGGATGCATAACATAGATACCCACATACAAGATCATGAGCTACCCAACCATCTTTTTCTTCTTAAAACTCCATTGGCTGCAACTTTTCAACACATCTTTTCAGATCAGCAAAAGTAGGACCATCACCATGTATTAAGCCCATCTCGGTCCACAAATCCCCACTAGCAAGACTTGTATCTTTATCACTCGTCAGCTGACAATTAAGAGTCACCGAATAGGTCGATCACCTACCATGCACCACATCTCATACTCCCTTTTCGTTTTAAGTTTCTTTGCCAATAGCTGCTGCAAATGCCTCCCAGTCCATTTGTAATCCGCAGCTGCAAGCTTAAGCAACACTCCTACAAAAGAATTTTACTCGATGTTAGTGTAAGCATCTTCCCCAATACCCCTCATCATATGCACAAGCTCACTAAGACGATTATGATGGTTAATGCTCTTCTTTATAAATCCCGCTACATCATCTCAATAAAACCTCATAGGGTATTTTTTGCCCGCTGCCATAGCTATTCAGTTCAAAAAAAAAAAAAAAAACAGAAACAAATCAAATTCAGTATATCAATCATAAGGTTAAACCCTCTGCTAAGTCCACCATATATTCTACCTATCAACCAGAGACATCTATCAATCAAGCATAAGGTTTACCACACATCACATAAAGTCTACCAAACTCTACAAACGGCTAAGACAAAGTCTACTACTCTGTCATTGATTCACAGCAGAGCCTACCACACAGAAAACAAAATCAAGTCTATCAACATACTGTACTAAATATAAAATTTATCAATCAATAACTTTACTCTACCACACTATTTGCAAAGTCTACTAAACCTTAACTAACACACTCCAAATCATTAACAAGTATAAGCGTCTACCACAAAACTTGCAAAGTCTACCACACCCTCAATTAAAAAGTCCAAATCATGAACACATATACACACTATGTTGCAAAGTCTATTGATTCTTACAACGTCTATCACATACTAATGAACCAACATTCTAAGAGTACAACAAATTATCGATAATTAGTTCCTAAATTCTAATTCAGCGACAAATCATATAAGATTTGAAAACCTAGATTCGAAAAATTGAGTTCCAAATCCAAAAAACACAAGAATAGCCGACAAACAGAAGAAAAAACAAAGAGGCGAAGGTGTTCGTACCTTCAATACGAAGAGACGGGTCCGAGAGGAGAAGGTGAGGCGAAGAAAATGGAGAGACGAGAAGACAAAGAGATGGCATGGAGGAGATAGACGACACCGAGAGGAGAATGTGAGGCGAAAAAATAGAAAAACGTGAAAAAGAGAAGAGAGACCGATAGAAGTAGAGAGAAGAAAGGAAAAAAGAGGACAAATAATTTTTTTTTTTTTCTTGATAGAGTTTGATTTTTTCTTTTTTTTATGGCATTTTGGTAAGAAAATGTAACTAATAAGTTATAAAAGACTTTTCAATTTTTTTTCAATCTTTGTCAGAATCTCGACAGTAATGTCTCTGTTAGATTTTCCGGTCGAAACAAACATAACACACCACATTATTAATTAACTATATTAAACGCACCATATTAATAATTAACTCTTTATATATTTATAAATTTTTTATTCTTTCTGTATAACTACAAAAGAAAACCAAGTCTCTGATACGTAAACATAAGATTACAGTGGAAGTAGCCATCTGAAGATTTCTTCTATGTTTCACTTCTGCGCGTCATTCTCTGATAATTGTATCCCTTCTTCAATACGCTATACGATACACAAAAGAACAAGTTACAGTTTTTCATTAAGAAGTTCAGAGTTTCGAAGCTATCAATTTTCAGACTTCTTACTTGAAGAAGATAGTTGTGAAGTGAATCCAATGTCTGTGGGAATGTAGTGGCCGATATATTTACAACCGTCACTCCCTAATTTATACATAAGAAATGTAAGAACCATTGATGATATCGGAAAAAAAGAGTAATAAAAGACTCAACAAACCTGTGTATTGAAGGAACAAAGGTATTCTTCTATGATTTTTAGGTTTTCAATTAGTCTTTCTTTCTCCTGCACAAAGAAAACAATGAGCAAAAAACCAACATTTTGTTTAAATAACTTTAAAGTTAAGTTTAGTGACTCTTTATTTCTTTTCTTAAACCTTTGATGTATATTTCTCTCCAGATGTACGAGAAGAGATCCATTCCTCTAGCAAAGCCTGGTGGGAATATAAGAAAGCGAAATTTGAGAACTGAGGAAGACAACTTTCAAAGTTATATGGAGAAAATGAACAATTATTTAAAACAATAGTTTAGTTTACCTTATGATCGAATTCTGACATCTTCAAAACAATAGATATAATTATGGGCTTGGGGCCAGATTTCTTCTTCTCACTTTCTTCTGCAGATTTAGTTTTATTTTCATCATCTTTGGCATTTTCAGATGCACCTGAAACAAGACAGAACTATACATTCATACAAAAGCAAATCCAATCATTTTTACAACAATAGGAAGAAAAAAGCATAACTTGACTTTTATTATATAAACATACCATCGTTTTGACACTCTGTGGCTTTTTCTGACACGTTGATAGCTTCCAGAGATGCCTTCGCTTCAGCCAGAGGATGGGGTTCTACAGGACTATTATCGGTTTCTTTAGTGTTTGAAGAACTTGCCTCCGGATTTTCTTGCGAGGTTACATCTGTTGAAGAGTTTGTTTGTCTGCTGCTCTTCTCAGGATCATTTGATGAAGCTTTGTTCTCATCGTTCATTAAGTATATGCTTGGATCTAAATGTCTTCCCTGTGAAGACTCAGGCCAAGATTAGAAAACCAGTCTGATTGCGGAAATATAATCCAGAAGTATGGAGCTTTCACAAATGATTTACCTCAATTATAATGGGTTTCCCATCTTTCATTGCTTTCTTTAAATCACCACCAAGTCCTAAACAACCACAAGTCATAGAGAATTGTCAAAATACACAAAATAGAACAGAGAGAGTAACAATCCACACACCCATAAAGTAGAAAAAAAGAAGCAAGCGTTACATGCAGTTTCATTGCCATAAGGAAGTACCTTTTCGAACAATTCTGCATTCTCTACAGAATTCAGTAATCAACTCTTCTGATGAGCCGAATTCCCGAGTCCATACAGGGGTCGATGTCAACGGAGCACTACAGTAAACAAAAAAAAAAGTGTTTATGCACTAATCTACAGTAAACTTCGTCATGGAAGAACAAGATTGTAACTCTTAGTCTTGAGGAGAAAGGACATAGTTTAACAATAGGGAAACATACTCAGTTGCTGTTCGAAGCAGCTCATATACCATGTCTGTCTGTGTAAAAAAGGAGCACATAAGAAACAATACAAATGGGAATGTATCGACAAATAACAGTCTATTGAGGAGTTACCTGTAAGACGTTTGGCAAATTCAGTCTCTGAGCAAGTTGTGTGGCTATTGTGGACTTACCAACGCATGCTGTTCCGCATACAAGTATGACAAGAGGTACCCTTTGATGATGAAATCTAAAACCGAGAACTATGAAATTAAAGATATGAACTTTCATAAAAAATTCTCGAAACAAAATAAAGCATACAGTTGTTTACTTTGTCATCATATTGTAGCGTTTAATGTACTCTTCTCCATAGCCCCGTCGCGCCATAAGCTGCAGGTTTATCAGAATAGTTATACATTTACAAGGCATCATAGATATGTTTCATCATTCAATGATCTGAAAGTGTGTACCTTAAACAAATTGGTTTCCAAATCAGACTGTGAGCTGCAAAGACAAACCAAAGCAAATTCAACATCGAGATTATGCAAATTGAACTTGTGAGAAGGAGAGGAATTGGGCATACACATCAAGAAGACTGTTGTCAATTAGAAGCTTCTTGAGTTCAAGAGAAATCTTTATAGCTTCATGATTTGGAATCTGAATCAAAATCAAAAAACATATTGTACCAATATTATTGAAAAAACTTCATTCAGAACCATATTCTTCGAAAAATCTAAGAACAGTATTCAAAGGTTTTAGGTGTAAGAATTTAAACAAACCTTAGTAACAGTTAACATTCTGCAAACTAAGAACCGAGAAAGAACATAGTAATGATCGGCGTTATCTCCAAGCCATACTTTCACCTTCAAAATTTATAAACATGAAAGAAAAATCAGTAATATGAAGAAACAAACAAAAATAAAAATAAAAAGACCCCAACTGAAAATATTGATGACGAAAACTCAAAAAGAAAAGAAAAGATAGAACCTTGACAAAATCGTATTTAGAAGAAGCGTTTCGAGGAGAAGAAGGTACAGAAGAAAATGGTCGAATGTTGATTTCTTTAGGTATGTGTTCGACGTTGTTGACTCCATTAGGGTTCTTTGTTGTCGCTGAAGAACCAGAAGAAGATTCCTCTCTCTCTTTCATCTTCAGATTTCACCTCTGTCTCTCTCTTTTCAACACAAAACAAGTTTTGATTTTCCTTGTAAATCTCTGATCTCTCTGATCAAAATAAATCGGTTGATTGTTGATGTTGCAGACATCTGAATGACTAACTTTTAGGACAGAATCTAATTTTTTTTAATATTTTTTAATTGAAATTATGATAAGCCTATTTTGAGAATTGAGTCCACTTTATTTGGGCCGGTCCATAACAATCTTTAGTCGTTAATAGGCTAGAGATAATAGTGAACTTGTGGATCCTTAGGTTTGGATTAAGTTCCTAAATACAATTTGTATACATTGATTCATCAAAAATGTATTAATGTATATTATTTATTTTCAATCCAGCTAAAAGATGTACTTAGTTATGTTATATTCTTCCAATTATCTAATCAAAATATCTAACATAGCGAAAAACATTTGCTTACTGATTACCAAAGAATATGTCAGTTACTTTTTTCAGTTCATGAACAAACTGTTTAACTAACATTATTATTAGTATGATAAAATTTCTCAAACATGAAGTCAATAAAAATAATTATTCAATAAATTATATGATTAATTTTGTTTATTTTACTTTTAAATGTTTTCGACAACCGAAGACAGGTGGCCCAGTGGTGTAGTCACTTTACAAATCCTCAATGCACCAGAGATCGAACCCCCTACCTGCAGTAGGAAGGGATTTAAAAGCCAGTAGGCTAATTGGAAAAAAAAAAAAAAAAAAAAAAAAAAAGTGTTTTCGACATTATATTATTTAATAAATTGTATTATTTTTGGTGTATAGACAAGAATTAATCATTTGTGTTAAAAGTTAAGTACTAATATATATATATATATATGGCAAAACAAAATTTTAAAGTAAATAGAAAATGATATATAAATATTTTTACATTTTAGCCACCTAGTAAGTTGCAAAAAAAGAAAAAAAACAGTCACCTAGTAATTACTAATTACATAGGAGAGGTTCTTTTGTTCTCAAGAACGAGGAGAAGCCATTTGCTGCTTCTTTATCCTCTCGTGTGACTTCACCATGCTGTAACAGAGCACAAGAGAGAGAGATATAGAAGATGGATTGAGTTTCATCCAAATAACCACTTCAATAACAGAAATACATGGTGCTGAAATTAATATGTTACCTGATATCATGAGGAGTGATGAACATCCATTGTGATCCTTGTACAATTGCAAAATCCACCAATGCGTCCAAGCTGATTTTCCTGCTAACTGCATCCTGAGTTTTCCAGAATCAGTCAAGAAGTTAATTATTTTGTTTGTGTTTCATCAGATCATTTCAATGTAATGCTTGTAAAAAGAGGATTATAAGGTGGATATAATACCATAAACACATCAAACTCATCCATTGCTCGAAATGGGGCTTCAGTCATCTCGTGAAGAGCTAATGCAAAGCATAAAGTCGAGAAAGAACGTTCTCCGCCTGACAATTATGACAAGACGGGAGTTGGCTTAGATATTACCGAGAGAAGACAAAGGACTTTGCATAGCAATGAGTTACATATTTTGGAATTGTTTCGAGTGGAGAAAGAAGCAGTACCTGAAAGACCCTTGGTGTCTCGAACGCCATTGCTTGTTGCATCTTGAGGCATCTTAACCTGTTAAAAAAAGAAAGCTATCAATCAATGATGTAATTAAACGGACACGTTAAATGCAAAAATTGTAGCATAGCAGTATCAATTACCTCTATGGACAAAGTTTTATCTTCATAACTGACTTTGATGTGTCCGCTGATACCTTTCTTTCCCAAGTGAGAGTTGAATCTGCTTTGAAGATTACATCAAAGAAAGCACCATATGGGAAGAAAAAAAACATACTAAATATCAAGCAATAGCCGAACTATATATTTATTCACGTCGTTGCCAACGGAGAAAGCAACACTTACTGCCATGTTAACTGGCGCTTAAGAAGAGAAGCATTCCTTTGAAACTTGGACCAGCGCAAATCTAGCGCCTTTCTGCAGGCCTGATAAAAAAATAATGGTTACTACATCAAATGATGCAGCTATACCAACGCATACAGCTTTAACATTAACAGATCTGCAAACTCAACTATGAGTTTTTCTCGATAATCTTGATAGGATTTGCGATTATTTGCTATCTTTTGCTCTAGGTTCTCATACATCATCCTGAGGTCATCAATTGATTCAGAAAACCTGCAACAACAAAACGGAAGCATGTAAATTACTGTCACAGGTCGTTTCATGTGAAGGAAGAGCTGAAAGGCAATACTAGAATACACACTGCCTATTCTCTAGATGAAGTCTCTGATTCATTCTGTTAATCTGAGCACTGAGTTGCTCAGGAGTACTTCCATCCCAGGGACCCAAAGCTTCTATCTCACTCTCAGGGCATATTTCAGAGGCCTTCTCGTTGCTTTCCTGAAATTTCAGCACAATTAACTCGTAACCACAACAAAAATGGAAAGAAATAATCGGCCCTCAACAATATAACCTACAGGAAGTTAGATAAAGATATATAGCTAGCTACTACATACTACTCTAGTAGCTTAGTTTCTTAGACTAAAAAGCTTGACGCAGTTTCAACCCGACCATTCCTTCCTTAGTGTGCGTTTAAAGGAGACTAAGAGAATATAATATGTATATCCATCTCTGTGTGTGTATGTGTTACATATAGAATGACAAGGTTACATATGTCGTTTTGAAGTTTACTCTTTGTCTACCATACTAACACAGTTACACAGCATCATAAACTGCATATTATCTGTACCTTCCGCTTATTTTTTAGCTTCTCGTACATAGCCTCAGCGTCCTTAATATCAGGTAGGACCTTGTTTTTCATTATGTTTTCGTAATGAATTTTCTCCTGAAACAGAATCCCGCTTACCTTCTGCATGTAAAACAAAGAAGAAAACAAAATCTCTACGTAGAGGAAAGAAGGGTACTGCTTCGGCAGATTGAAGGTCTTTCTCAATATTTTTTAGCTCATTCTCTGCTTCCTCAAAGGCATCAATTTCACCCTTGGCTGACTCTGTATACACGTTTTAAGAAGATGTAAAAATAGACTGGACCACTCAAACAAGTTTATCTAGTTATGTTCGGTCACAAACCAAAAAAAATGATACAGGTGTTTCAGTAATTGGTCTATCATAGACATACCCCGTAAATTCTCAAATGAAGCTTTAAGTTTATCAGCCTTAAGTTCAGCTTCTTTCAAGCCGTTTTGGAGTTTCTCAAGCAAAGCTTCTTTCTCCTCTATCTCTTCTCGGACTTTCTGATATGGTAATTACAAAGAAAGAAACTTCAGAAATGATAAATCGAAAACAATGACAATAACAGAGTTTAACCAATAAACTAACCATCATTTCAAGTTGAAGCTCATTAACATTTGAAGAAGGTGAAGCTTCAGTCTCAGTGGCAGCTGCATTTGTCAAATCTTGCATCCCAAGTTCCTTTGTCGTCAAAACCTGCTCTGCTTGATTGCGGCGCTTCTGTATAACGAAACAAAGAAACGTATGCAATGCGATTATATATACGACCAAACTAAATCTTTGTTAAATCAATCTAATCATTTCAATTAAGATGTATAAAGACTGGGAACTCCAATTCAACATGTCTACTGAAAAAAACAATTGAGTTCACAGTACCTTCAATGTGCGCAATTTAACCTCAAGCTCCTCGAGACTGCCCTCTGCCTCCCTCTTACGTCTCATGCATTGATTAATCTCGTTTTGTTCTTTTGAGGCCTCTATTTCAAGATCCTTGATCTGCTCATCGAAAGATGCACAAAGTCGTGTAGGTCTACGAGTATGAGAAGGAAGAGTTGTCTGAACCGATCCACGACAAAACCTAAGGTAAGAGTAGATAAATTAGTGTGATAATTGAGGAAAACCGTCTCCTATATTCCCTATATGGTCTCAGGTTAATCCCTTTTAGATAAAAGTACTACATTACTTTACAGAACTAAGAACAGATGATGCAAGGCTGTCGTCAATTTCACTTTTTTGGTATCTCCAAGATCAAAGAATGTCAACCTAAAGGTTTCTATTGGTTCATCTCTCAAGTTTGTCTTATGGTGGAAAATTGATGTTGAAGAAATCCAGAGCCAGGACATGGAAAGTGGGATGCATGTCATCGTTCAAAATTCTATTTCAAAAGAGTAAAATGAACTCCGACCATGCAAAAGATTTGTATTTCTTTCCAACTGAAAGTATAGGGAGACTTTCCACACAAAATCTAATAAATTACTTACATTCGGTATCCGTCTAAAGTGAAAACATCTTTCAAATTTGAGAGCTTCTTTCCAAAGGCAACCGCCTTTCCTGCCTCATAGTTCTCTGCAAGCACTTGCCTCTCAACACTACACTGAAATCAGAAAACAAGACTACAATATGAATACCGTCATATAGGGCTGTATGATTGAAGAAGATAAGTGAGTGAAAATTGGAAAGTGAAATTACCACATCCACCAAGACGTTAAGAACAGTTGGATTATCAGAATGCAAGACAGAGAGAATAGTTGGGTGTTCTGTCTGAGGAATCATGTGCCTTGGTATATTTAACCTGCATAAATAAGAATAGGATATATTTGAGTTATAAAGTTCCCTTTCCATTGAAGCAGAAAGTTCAAAGGAACCACAAAAATGCTTATTTAGATTTTGAACCTTGGTCTCGAAAAGTCATAGATGATAATCTTAAGGTTTCGATAATTGGCTTCATTCGCACAACCTCTTAGAGTGAGTGAATCTCTATGATCAGTCACAATGAAGGCATTTAACATGTTTCCAAGAGCTTGTTCAACTGTAGAAGCCCATTTATTACCATTGACCAAAGTCTGTAGAACATCACACCAATAGAAGAGAAATTATCTCACAAAATTCTTACATCAATAGACTATAGCAACAACTGTTTAAAATTGTCAGTTTCTTCTTGAGCCATGTATGTTCAATAGAAAAGAATATGTCAACTAAATTTCTTTGGTGCACAGATTTGCAAATGAAACCAATCGAAACTCACCACATGAGAGCCAATGGGACCAATTGGTGGCTTTCGGAATCTACGATGATGTCTCTCAATAGCCTGCAGAAGATTAATGACTTTGTCCCCTCCAAATGCAGTAACCTAGTGAGCATGAATGTATTTGTCTGCCTCTTAGATATAACTGAAAAAAGACTAACAATAAACACCATATATTGTGATGAAACCACATAGGACATACCTTGTTTGTTTGATGTTTCTTCAGATCATTAACATTAGACATTACGTTTTTTTGCATCTTTTGATGATCTCTAATCTAGAAGCCAAAAATTCAAAGAACTAAAAATCATGTGTCACAAGTTTAAACAACCTGCATATGAAACTGATTAAATTCTACTACTTAAACTTTCAGTAATATAGATAATGTAGATTTACCATATCTTCAATGCGTTCCATCTCATTCCTGCCAGCTAACACTTTTTCTACTAAGCAGTTTTCTTCCTCTTTCAATCTAAACTATCAAATATTTAGAACAAGTTTGAAGACAAGAGGAAAGAATACAAAAGACGGGCAGGCATACGAAAAAGAATTGGAAACGTAATCATAACCTGGAAAGAATTATCTCAGTTTTCTCAAGCTCCTGCGCCAAATATTTTAGTTTCTCCTCAATTTCAGATTGTTCAGCCTGCATCACTATTAACCTATGAGAAAAAGACATAAGCATAAACCTTGACAATATCTTGTCATTTTGTCAAGAAACTGACCACAAAAGAAAAAAAAAAAAAGACATAGTTTTCTAGTTTTTTTGTGTTTATAGATAATTCTAGTGACCAATATTGAGGACCTGGGTGTTTCTCATTGTCTGTTCATTGATATCTCTAGCTTGCCGTTCAAGCCTTTTAAGACGATCCTTAATCTTGTTAACATTAGTGCATTTGTGATGGAATTCTTCTTGTAGAGCAATCTTTTCTCGTGCAGCCTACAATAAGAATTTACATTAAAACACACACAAGATATATGAAATAACACGCATACAAGATGGACACTAGTTATACCAAAAGCAACATTTCAGAACAAATCACATCGTCTTATATCTTCAGGCTATCTAAGTTGAGATCAAAGATGCATTATAAAGCCATGCAACGCATTTTTAAAATCCAGTATTTTCATTTGCTTCCTCTTACAAACACTGAATCAGAAAATCTATCTTGTTAAATATAGGAAGATTTAATTTAACCCACTAGGTCCCTACAAACTAAATTTACTAACCGTCTTGGCTGATTGACGAAAACTCTCTATCTCTCTCTTCATTGCAGTTGATTCATCCATCAAACATGCAACTTGAGCTTTCTTTTTAGTCAAGCGATCCCTCAACGATTCCACTTTACCCTATTAAAAAGGTCAATTATAATCAAACAATAACGTAATCAAGCAATATATTCACCGATAAGTAGATTTCTCCAATAAGGCAGGTTACAAGGTGAATATTTAAGAGGAAGGACCCCACATAAATTTATGGAACCAAGATGGTACATATTAATTTCGCCCCAGTGAGAAAGTACTAGGGCGTAAATACCTATAGACTCTCATAATCAAACTATCTCCTTTATACAGCTAATAAACTTCATTGTTCTATTATGATGGCCAGATAGGATATCAGAGAGAAGTCAAAATTTGTAATGCACCCCAGCATCTGTAACTTTTGATTTTTTGTAGCCATCCAAATTCAGATAATGGAAAGTAGGAACTACTTACCAGTTCCCAATCTATTTTAGCTTGGCAAATCGGTATACGTTCTTTAAGCTTCACAATCTTCTCAGTTTGTTCCTGGAGCTGCCTATCAACATCATAAACCCATGACCAAGCCAGTTTCTTCTTCAACTGCTGCAACTTTTGAGCTATTTCTTCAACTTGTTCCATATTCTTTATCTTTCCACGCAACTCACTGATCTCCTTTTCTATTGGTTTAATTGTGTCCTCCAACTCATCGACTATAGCAAGTGAATTTTTCAAGTGTTCGTAGATACTTTGGAGAAGATCACTGACTTGCTGAAGAAGGGTTGCCTTAAAAAAGAACTGAAGAACGAATATTTTCAGCCAAAATATCAAAATGGTTCACTTTGATATATGCCAATTCACAGGATACCTTGAATTTATCTTTGTCATTTCCAGAATGTAAAAACTCCCTGCTTTTGTCTTGACTCATTACCACGCAAGGGTTTTCAACATCAATCTACCCATGTACAAATATAATACATATCAAACAATGAATATGTCAATATGGCTACTATGATTATAAATTATGAAAGATCAGACATAACAAGCATTCCCAGTATTCCTCATTACATTAGGTTGAAATGAAAGACAAAAACTCACATTGTAATGTTCAACAAGTTCACGTAGGTCATCCCTTCGGCTACTTACTTTTTTTCCTGCAGAACACAGTTTAAAGAGTATATGTAAAGAACAAACTTTTAAAAGTAATAAAATAATAAATACAAATGAACATGACACACAATAGAGTTGGTAGAGAAGAGAATAATAACGGAGACAGTCATCACCACAAGCAGCACGCGGATGATGAGACAATTTGCTAGTCAAACCATAAATATATCTATAGAGCGAGAGTGAAAGGGAGAAAGAGAGTATAGATAAAGTGAATTAACCTTGCTGATCCTTGAGAACAGTAGAACTAGAAGACTCGGTTATCCTCCGTTCGATAATTATAATGTTACCATAAATTTCAGGCTTAAAAGCATCCTCTCCTTGGTTTTTCATTTCAACATGGACAACAGCATAGCTGCAAAGAAATCCAACGAGATTGAAAGTTATTAGTCACTTACCCCTATCGTAAGAAGAAGCAAAACACAATCATCTCCTAATCATGACAAGAGACAATCTAGAAGAAGGTTGAGAAATAAGAATGAGCTACACTAAACATGTGCTCTTTTGGGCTCTTACCAACCAACAAATCTTGAAAAGTTAGATAAAACACAGTATAAGTGTACAAACCTGCATCCAGTTTTTATGAAATCCTTCAGAGTGGAAGCGCGCTGAGTCCCTTTCGCTCGACACCCGAATGCAACACATAGAGCAGTCAATATTGCACTCTTACCACCTGAAAATTTAACCAACACAAGAAATTAGCCTAACACATGACTTTCTAAAAGTCCGAACTTTATTTTTGCATGAATTTGCAACCTTCCTGGATAAACCAAAGGAAAAATCTTGTCCACAATGTTCCAAAAGAAACCCCCAAAAAAAATTTCAAATTATAAAATTGGGCGAAACCCAATTCCCAATAAGGTATGCGTAAGCAAATTCAGTCAATTAGAGAGCTAAAGAGACAGTCTTTTTGTAAGGGAAAAAATAATACTTACTTCCGTTTTGACCTGTGATGAAATTGACCCACTCGCCAAACTCAATTTGGAGATTACTGTGGCACATGAAATTCTCAAGCTTAATCCTAAGGATCGTACCGGAACCAGAACGGTGATTGATGAAGGAATCACTGGGTCGAGCCACAGATTTCGCCATGGCTAATGTGTTCTAGGGTTTCTCACTCAGCAGTCTCGGAGGAAACAAAATAAAGAGAAACTGTTCCTTCATTCATGGGGTTTTTCGCTTCGGGCGGGAAGGAGAGGTAGCTACTGTACGTCGCGTGTATGCTAACGCATCCATTTTGACCGTCCGATTTTCAGGAGATCTTATGACGAAAACAAATGGGCCTTTCAACTGTCCGTAACATGGCCCAATTGCAACATGTTTTATATGCAGGATTTTCTTTTCTATTCAGTGTCCGAAGAAATATTATGACGTTTAGGCACATAATTTGTTGGGTCCTAATTTATTTTCTGTTTTACCATGCTAGATTTTTTCCAATACTAAAATTTGGAGAAGATAGCCGAGAAACCATTGGTTTAGTTGATTTGTTTCTGATATAATTTTCATTAAAATATTTAGGTTATATATAAATTAGATTTTATCAAATTATCTGTTGAATCAAAAATTGTAAAGAGAATAATATATAAATGAACACAAACCTGATGAATATAGTGTCTCCAGAATCAATGTTCACAATATTGAATATAGAAGCAAATGGTTTTTAGTCTAATGACAGATAATAAATCTATTAAAGACAAACGCATTTGTATAATCATGCATCGAGTTCTGCTATTTACATTATATAGAAATTTGGCTAGTAGGTCGATTAGTTGTCGCCCATATTGACAAAAAAAATATATAAATTTTTATCAACAGGCGAACGAAACCTGACAAAATCATATACACTCTAAAAGAAATATCATAGACATAACCTCCCAATTAACCTCAGAATAAGCTAGATTAAGAATTAAACTCACATAAAACCAGAAAGCAACATTTAGATATAGTAGGAGAAAACCCACCTTTGCGAAATTAGAAACAATTAAAAACGAGATAACTAAACCAAGAGAGCTGACAAGACTCCTAAGATCCAACAAAAAATGAATCTAATGTCAATCACGAGTTCTACCAGACAAGTAATCTCCATCTAGGACCAAGTCAAAACACAAATCTCTACCAGTGCTAAGAGAGTCATCGCGTAAACACTTCACGATATCAAAGAGAGAGTTGTTTTATGGAAACTCTCAAATCATTTCAGCATAAAGTTATGAACTTATTACTTGAAATAAATGGTAGTTGTTGTATGAGACGTTTTTTTATCTCTTAAATAATTGGATCGGCAAAATCCGATCTATAATTTAACATTTTTTTTTATTTTGAAGTGTTCGTATTTATTGATAATGCAAGGGTCAAACTGATAGATCCCATATTTAGAGCTACAAATTCTAAAGAGTAAAATGTAAAGACTCGATATTTGGCAATTCAGATTGCCTATTTTTTGGCTTTTCATTTCATATATAGAACAAGGAAACAAAGATGGAGTTTCCACTCCTACAAACTTTGAATAATGGAAAAGTGGGAAGAATGGTTCCTTATTATACGGTAGACCATTTCTTATTTATTAACTTAAGCAAATTAAACAAAGGTGAAATAAAGAACAACGACCCGATTGAACTTCAATTGTGATACTTCCGGTTTGGTACTATGGTACGATTAGATCGGCGTACCGGTTGTGGTCCATCATTACTCCCATCGTCGAAATAAAGCGTGTCCTCAAGCTTCAAGTGTGGAAAGCTGAGTTGTATCTGGTCTCAAGTGTCCCCAAGTGGCTTCCTTGCTAGGCTGTCCTTGCCACCGTACAAAAGCTTCACGACATGTTTTCCCGGAACGCGTTAGCTCGCGAATGCTCTAGACAGCTTCGGGGCGCAGACGTAGACGACCATTTGTGCATAGAGGTGGTAAGGTTCCTGACACTAACGTGTCCTGACCGATTTGTTTTTTAATAAGGCAGACATGGAAAGCATTGTGGACTCGGATACCTTCTGGTAGCTGCAGGCGGTAAGCGACTGGACCCACCCTTGCTTCGACCAAAAATGGTCCAAAATATCGTGTAGACAGCTTCTGTGACGTGCATCGAAAGATTGTGTGTTGTCAATACGGCTGAAGACGAAGAAAAGCCCAATCTCCAATGGCAAAAGTAATGTCACGTCGTTTAGCATCCGCCGCTTGTTTCATGGCATTATTGGCAGCCAGAAGATGATTCTTAAGCTCTTGCAGTAGCTCTTCCCTAGCAGCCAATTGATCGTCCAGTTCTTGAATGTTTGTTCTGCCTAATTCATATCCAACGAGTGTCGGAGGATCATGCTCATATACTGCTTTAGAAGGTGACATGACAATGGAAGAGTGGTATGTTGTGTTGTACCAATATTCAGCCCATGGAAGTAAGGAACTCCATTGTTGCGGTTTCCCCGAGACAAAAAAGCGTAGAAATTCTTCGATACAACGATTAATTACCTCTGTTTGATCGTCGGATTCTACGTGGTACGCCGAAGTCATGCAGAGTTTGTCTGTGACAGCTTCCAAAGTTCACGCCAAAAAGCACTTGTGAAGACAAGATCGCGATCCGAGACAATCGACTTGGGAATTCCATGTAGTTTTACCACATTCTCCACGAACTTATTTGCAACAGACTTGGCCGTATACGGATGTGATAAGGGAATTAGGTGAGCCGCTTTTGACAGACGGTCCACGACCACCATTATAGATGTGTGGTTGTTGGAGCTTGGCAACCTGTCGATGAAATCCATCGATAAATCTTCCCACACCTTGCCTGGTATTGGTAACAGATGTAGGGGACCTACAGGAGATAAGCTTGTGGCCTTGGCTCGTTGGCAAATTGTACAGGCTGCCACGTAGTCCTGAACACTCCGGTGCATTGACGGCCAATAGAACAGTTGGGACAGTCATTTCTTTGTCCGGAGAACTCCAGAGTGTCCACCTAAGGGTGTGTCCTGGTATTCATACAACAAAGCTTTTATATTAGTGGAGGTTGGAGGAATTACATTTCTGTTTTTGAAACAGATGAACCCGTTCCGTCGCGTGTATGGTGTCCCTGGCACGGTGTCTGTGAGATTCCCTACACGGAGTAGGTACGTGTATGTTGTTTGTGCACATCTCAGATCGTCCCACAGAGCTGGTTGTTGGCTATAGATGGTCATTAGACATGGGCTGTCAGTGCGGCATAAGAGGGCGTCTGCAGCTTTATTAATGGAACTCGGTTTATAAGTGATTTCGTAATCGTAACCAACCAGCTAACCCGTCCACTTCTGCTGCTCAGGTGTGAGAATTCGTTGGTCTCGCAGAAAGCGAAGGCACTTATGATCTGTTTGGATTGTGAAATGGCATCCCAAGATATAAGTTATCCACGTCTTGACTGCTACCACGATGGCCAACATCCCGCGCGCATACGTTGACCAATTCTGTTTGGCGGCCCCGAGAGAGCGACTCATGAACGCCAAGGGTCCACCTCGTTGTGTCAATATGATGCCAATACTGTCACCGGAGGCGTCGGTCTAGATGACAAAAGGTGTCGAAAAGTCTGGTGGGGCTAGAGTAGGTTTTTTTGTCATGGCCACCTTCAGTTCCTGGAAAGCCTTCTCTGCATCAACATCCCATGCAAATTGTCCCTTCTTCAAGAGATTAGTTAGAGGCTTTGCAATGAGTCCATAATCTTTAACAAATATACGGTAATAGCCTGTGAGACCCAAATTCCCCTCAGCTCCGTAATGTTTGTCGGCGAGGGTCACTCTGTCATCGCTTGAATTTTGGTGTGGTCCACCTTAACGTCGTCACCAGAAATGATGTGACCGAGGTATTCGAGCTCATTTTTCCCCAACTCACATTTATTTCGCTTCACAAAGAGAACTTGTACCTTTAAAATCTTGAGTACCTGCGCCTAATGTTGTAAGTGGTCTGCTTCTGACTTACTGTAAACCAGAATGTTGTCGAAGAAGACCAGGACGAATTTCCGTAGGAAGCCCCGAAAGATTAAATTCATCAAGGCTTGGAACGTTGATGGCGCGTTACATAAGCCGAATGGCATAACCAGATACTCATAATGCTCGTTATTAGTCCGGAATATAGTCTTATGAATGTCAGCAGGATGAACGCGTACCTAGTGATATCTGACTATCAATTCCAGTTTGGTAAAAACATTGGCGTCGTGGAGCTCATTGAGCATGTCTTCGACTGTTGGTATAGGGAAGCGATCCTTTACGGTTGCGGCATTGAGGGCTCTATATTCGGTGCAAAAACGCCAGGACCCGTCCTTCTTTTTAACCAAGAGGACTGGTGAAGAGAAGGGACTTGAGCTTGGCCGAATGAGGCTAGTGTCAAGCATATCTTGCACCTGGCAATCGATCTCTTCTTTTTGGAAATAGGCATATCGATACAGCCGAGCGTTGGTCGGATCGGATCCTTCCTTTAGAGCAATGCGGCGTTCGATTTTGCGGGAGGGTGGTAGCTGGGTCGGTGTCTGGAAGATCGTCTTGTACTTGACGGGCTTCACGGGCTAGTTACGTTAGTTGGGGTTGTGGCGACGATTGCGATTCCGAAGTTTGGGGTAGAGAGGGCGAAGACCACCTGTCCTTGACGGGCTTCACGGGCTAGTTACGTTGGTTGGGCCTTTGTGATTTAGCTTCCTTTAAGGCCTGTTCATTGAATATGCTTGTTATCCCATGTAAAACTCATGGATTGGGCCTTCCAGTCGCATAATATGAGCCCCAATGTCTCGAGCCGGCTTACTCCTACGACAACGTCAAGCCTAGAAAGAGGTAAGCTGAAGAAATCATTATGGAATACCTCACCGTGAATCGTTGTTGGAACTGTTCGATAGGAGCCGTGACATCGAAGTGGGTGACCATCCGCCACGCTTACCATGAAGGACTTCGTTGGTGTCAGTGTCAGTCCCAAACGATTTTTCTCTCTCTCACTGATGAAGCAGTGTGTTGCGCCGCTGTCAATCAAGGCGAATAGCTTTTTGTTATTGATGCCGATTTGGATTCGGATCATCTTCGGTAAGTTCCACCCTGTGAGTGACTGCAAGGTAATCTCCGAGTCCACTGTGTCATGACTTTCCATAAATTCTTCTTCATCCTCATCGACTCCTTTACCCTCGATGAGCAGCAACTGTGATTGTTTGCATTGATGCCCGTGAGTGTAACGCTCATCACAGCTGAAACAGAGCCCTAGAGCTCGTTTGCGTTTCATTTCCTCCCAACTCAGCCGTTTAGGGGGTTGTATGTTGGCGCCATGGAAAAATTGTCGTTGAATTTCCTGGTGCGTTGCAGCTGATCATCTTGCATCCGCGCTAATTCAATTGCCGCCTTGAGTTTTGTCGGACAGAACATTCGGATGCCGTCCACGATAGAGTCCTTTAGACCGCCAACGTAAGTACCAATGAGTGCCTTTTGACTCCAGCCAGTTACCTTGTTCTGCAAACGTTCGAACTCCCGATGAAAGTCGTTAAGCGACCCATTCGGGCGTATTTTAGACAGACCCTCATCAAAGTCTTCGGCCGTAGAAGGTCTAAATCGTGCCCAAAGCTCCTCCTCGAACACTCTCCATGTGATCGGAGTGTTTTCGTCTTGGAGTGATTTGGCGGTGGCTTGCCACCATTCGTTCGCCTCGTCCTCCAGATGGTAAGAAGCGAAGCTAACTCTCTGTTCTACCGGTAATTCCTAGTAAGCAAAATATCGTTTGGCTTTGCTTAACCAAGATATCGGATCCCCTGCTTGAAACCGTGGAAACTCAAGTTTGACGAACCGATTCGGTGGAGCATGATGTTGTTGCACCTGTGGTGGAGGGCTATCTCCTCGTTGAACGTTCGCAACCGGTTGATTAACTTCCGTTCGATGGTTTCCTTTTGATGCACTGGAACTGCCTTCCTTGTTGCTGGTAACTGCCTCCATTAAACGACCGAACGATGCCTTCATCATCGTGAACTTATCGTTCATGGCCGTACTGAGTTTTCCAGCTCGTCCTGCATTCCGCCGACACTGGTCTCCAATACTTCGAGACGCGCGGTAAGATCCGCCATTGACTCCTCTAGTGAGGATAGAGTCATGGCCTCCTTCTGTTTTCTAGGTGCAATGGTGGTGGTGTGGTGGTTGATATCGAAGAGAAATTAGTACGTAAAAAAATTTGAGCAATGCTCTGATACCAAATGATAGGTCCCAGATTTAGAGCTACAAATTCTAAAGCGTAAAATGTAAAGACTCGATGTTTGACAATTCAGATTGCCTATTTTTTGGTTTTTCATTTCATAAATAGAACAACGAAACAAAGATGGAGTTTCCACTCCTACAAACTTGGAATAATGGAAAAGTGGGAAGAATGGTTCCTTATTATACGGAAGACCATTTCTAACTTATTAACTTAAGCAAATTAAACAAAGGTGAAATAAAGAACAACGACCCGGTTGAACCTCAATTGTGATACTTCTGGTTTGATATTGTGGTACGTTAGACTGGCGTACCGGTTGTGGTCCATCACGAACCCTCTAATGCAAAAGTCGTTGGACGTTATTTTATCTTTCAACTATTTTATTAGTTTGTTGAAAGTAAATTTGTAAAACTTTAAAATATCATTTAGTTGAAGATTTTTTCATGAAAAACTTTAAAATATTTGACAAAAGTTCGGGATTTTGTGAACAAGTTAAGAATTCTCTTTTTATTTGATAGAAATGTGAGTATATACCAAAAGAAAAAGTTTTAATTATATATGTTTTTGCACTTTAGTTTCTTTTGGCCAAAAAAGGATAATAATAGTGAAAAACTTAACTGGATTACAATATATTATGACACATAACTAAACCAAAGAGATTATAGTTTAATGAGAAAACTTGCAATTTTATAGACAAATAAGAACAACACTTCTTATATTAAAAGTATTGGAAAATAGCTCAAAATCAAAATCCTTAACAATGTATTTGTCTCTCTTAGATTAATGTCACAACTTGACATCAATATATAGACACTCTAAAATCGATAATACAATTAAAAAATGAACTATAGTTATATTTAGATAACTCCTAAATATAACAACCATTTTCATAATCCTAAGATAACTTACACCTTAAGGTATCTCTAAGGAATATATTTTAACAAGAAGATTTCCTTCAAGTTTAACAATATTCTCCTTCTTAAGCTTGATTCGATCTTCAGTCTTAATCTCTTGAATTCCTATGAGCTCCCTTATTTCTTTGAACTTATTCTTACCCAAAGCTTTGGTAAGAATATCTGCTTTTTGTTCATTTCCGGGAACATGCTCCACTTCGATTAGTTCATTGCTTACACATTCCCTAATGAAGTGAAACCTCTTGTGAATATGTTTACTCCTACCATGGAAAACCGGATTCTTAGTAAGCGAGATGGCTGACTTATTATCTACCATAATCCGAATCTTCTTACTCTCTTTCTCGGTTATTTCACTTAGTAGTTCTTGGAGCCATATGGCTTATTTTGCTGCCTTGGTTGTTTCCTTAAACTCAGCTTCACATGATGATAAAGCTACAGTTTCTTGTTTTTGAGAACACCAACTTATCGGACATTCATTGTAGTAGAAAATATGTCTGATTGTACTTTCCCATCATCCAAATCAACATTGTAGCTAGCATCACTATAACCAACCAAACCTTCTTTATTGTCTCGAAGAAACCTAAGTCTGTGGGTTAATGTTCCTTGAACATACCTTAGAATCTTCTATAGTGCCTCACCATGAGACTCTTTAGGGTCTTGCATATACCTACTCAACACTCCAACACTAAAGGCAAGATCCGGTCGTCTATGAATCAAGTACCTTAAACAACCAATGAGTTTGTGATATTCTTTCTCATAGATATTTTTCTCTTCTTGAGATTTTGAGAACTTAGAACCAGATTCTATGGGTGTGTAACAAGCATTACAATCCTTCATTACGACTTCTTCTAATATTTTCTTGGCATATCTTTCTTGCCTTAAAGTTATACATCCTTCTTCTTGTATAACTTCTATTCCTAGATAATATGTTAATTTACCAAGATCACTCATCTCAAGTTTACTATACATACCTCTTTTAAACTCGTTGATCATATCTTGGCTTGAACCCATTACCAATAAATCGTCCACATATACGGCAACAACTAGGAATCGTCTTTTAACTTCTTTTCGATACAACGAGGCCTCCTTCGTACATCTAGTGAATTTGAGCTCCTTAAAAATTTGATTCAACTTGTCATTACATGTCCTTGGAGCTTGCTTCAAACCATAAAGTGCTTTACTCAACTTGTAGACTTTTCTTTCATTTCCTTTGATCACAAAACCTTCCGGTTGTGTGACATAGACTTCTTCCTTTAACTCTATATGCAAGAACGCTGTCTTAACATCAAGATGATGTATTTCTCACCCACTTGTAGCTGCCAAGGCAATGATAAACATTATAGTCTCGATTCTAGCAACCGGTGCAAATACTTTTTCGAAATTAATACCATACTTTTGAACATAGCCTTTTTGCAACTAGTCTATCCTTGTACTTGTTTTATGCTACCATCCAAATTTTGTTTACCTTGAAAACCCATTTTAACCCTACTGGTTTAACTCCACTTGGTAGATCAACGAGAGTCCAAGCCTCATTCTCTCGGATCAATTTTAGCTCCTCCTTACAAGCATCAATCCATACTTGTGACCTACTTGCTTCTCCAAAGTCGTAGGGTTCTTCATTAACAAGCAACAGAAGAAACGCACTCTCACGCTCACAAAGAAGAACAAAATCCTCCAAATTACTTGGCTTCTTTGTTTCCCTAGAAGATCTTCGAAGAGATAACCCTTGATTCTCGGTTATACTTTCTTCCTCATCTTCGATGATCTCTTCATTTGTGAGCTCGTTTCTTGTCATGAAGTCTTCACTTATTATCACATCTTGAGCTACATAACTTTCCTTTGATCTTGAATCATTCCACGTCCAACTTTTGTTTTCATCAAAAACAACATCACGACTAACAACTATCTTTCGTTTTGTAGGATCATACAATCATTAAGCTTTTGCTCTAGGCTCTATCCCTAAGTGTACCATCATCCGAGAGCGATCATCTAACTTCTTAAGATGAGGACCTTCTATTTTAGCATACCCTAAAAAACCAAATATTCTTAGATGTTGTAGTCTCGGTTTTCTTCTTTTGTAAGCTTCATATGGAGTTTGATTTTTTAACGCTCGTGTAGATATCCTATTTATGAGATATGTAGCATGTCTCACAGCCTCTCCCCATAGAATCTCAGTAGATTCATGTGTTTCAAAATACTTCGAGTCACCTCCATCAAAGTACGATTTCTTCTCTCAACAACTCCATTTTGTTGAGGAGTATACGGAGTTGTCGTGTTTCTTTGAACTCCGGTTTTATCACAAAACAATTTCAACTCATGTGACATGAACTCCCCTCCTCTATCTGTTCTTAAAATCTTGATATTAAATCCGGTTTCTTTCTCAATAAGAGACTTAAAATACTTGAATTTCTCAAAAGTTTCTTCTTTTTCTTTCAAGAGAATGCTCCACATAAACTGAGAGTAATCATCAATAAGAACAAAAATATACTTGTTATTTTTGGGGTAGGAGGTGTCAAAGGCCCACACAAATCACCATGAATCAAATCTAATACCTTTTGTGCTCGAAACAATGTTGTTTTCGGAAAGGGTTTTTCAAGTTGTTTACCAAGTAAACAAGAAGAACATTGTTCTTTCTCAATTTTGAATTTCGGAATTCCTTTCACTAAACCCTTCCTCACCATTGTTTTCATAGTACCTTTACCAACATGTCCAAGTCTAGCATGTCATATAGTTGTCTCATCACAAGATTCGATTTGTAAACAATTTTCCACATCGACCTCCATGTGAACTTTGTAGAGTCGGTTCCTTGATCTTAAAGCTTCTATCATCATCTTTCCTTCTCGATCACAAAGACATAGATATTCTCCTTTAATCTTAATCTCATAACCCGATTCTGTATTTTTTCCAAGACTAACTATATTGTTTTTCAAACCTGGTATGTAATACACATTGTTTAAGACTTTCTTCTCTCCATTAGTACAAAGGTAATTTATCGAACCTATTCCTCTAATATCAATCTGAGAATCGTCTCCAAACCTTACTTTTCCAGAGACTGTCTCATCAAGAGTAGGGAAGAAACCTTTTGCACCCGACATATGGTTACTAGCTCCATTATCTAAGTACCATATCTTGTCATTGTTCGTTTCAAACTTCTTTGGCTCAACGTTTTTCTCGCTTAGTAACACTACTTCATGCATGAATAATTCATCACTATCTTGAGTCTCTTCCTCCTCATACTTATCATTCTCATAAGCCTCTTGAAGTTTAAGAAAACGATCAGGACACTTACTAGGAAAGTGTCCTTTCTTATCACATCGATAACAAATAACTTGAGAAAAATCCTTTCTCTTTTCTCCATTGTTACTACCTTGGCCTTGGCCTCTTCCTCTTCCTCGTTCGCGGCTACCTTGCCCTCTACCTCGTCCATAACCATTATCATCTTGCTGATCCATATACATCATTTTTCCCTCATCATGTTCAAGTTGTTCCTCTTCCTCCCTAATCCTTTCTTCATAAGCTTTTAACCTTCCTACGATGTCCTCAAAGCTTGTTTTCTTTAAATCTAGGACTTGTTCAAGAGCAGCTATGATTGTGATGTACTTTTTCCTAGGTAGACTATTTAATAACTTCATCACAACTACAATGGTCTCACCTAGTGCACCCGTTTTAGAGGTAATTTCGGACAGCTTTCCAACAAAACTATCTATTGTATTGGTCTTCTTCTTTTTCATTCTCTCAAATTCAGCCATTAAGGTAGCTAGCCTAGCCTCTTTAACCTTCTCGGCTCCAACATGTCTAGACTTAATTGCTTCCCAAATTTCCTTTTGTGTTTTCAAATCACCAACTTGTAAAATAAGGGATTCCAGTATAAACTGAAATAGAAGCGCTTTTGCCATGCTATCCTTCTCACTTTCGGTTCCTATTTCAATAGCATCCCAAACTCTATGCACCTCAAGTAAGACCTTCATTCTCATGGAGAAAATTGTATAGTTTGTAGCCGTTAACATTGGCCATTGTATAGACGACGAAAATACTCCTCCTTCCTTCGGTTTTGACTCAACCAATTCACTCATGACTTCTGAATCTCCTAAGTCGACGAACACCTCAACGTGTAACACAATTCTCGGTCTCCTCGTAGTAAACTCTAATGTTGTGATGTCAAATATAGTTTAATGAGAAAAATTGCAATCTTAAAGACAAATAAGAACAACATTTCTTATATTTAAAGTTTTGGAAAATAGCTCAAAACCAAAACCCTTAACAATGTATTTGTGTCTCTTAGATTAATGTCACAACTTTGACATCAATATATAGATACTCTAAAATCAAAAATACAATAACAAAAGAAACTATAATTATATTTAGATAACTTCTAAATATAACAAATCTTTTCCTATTCCTAAAATAACTTACTCTAAGAAAATATTTTAACAAGAAAGTTTCCTTCAAACTTATCTAACTGTTCTGTCAATGCATTTGAAGACTTCGACTAGTTAAAGATTCTCTTTACACTTGTTTTAGATAACAAAGTACATTAAATACATTAAAGTCCAAATATTACATAATTAAGTCTATGCTGAACAATATAAGATTTTAATGTATTTCAAGTACATCAAACAAATACGAAATCCAATAAAAGTAGATTTTAATATATTTCGTCAATTGCATAATGAATAACACTTGATTTCGTTGGATTCTAAAATAAATAATTGAATAACATACCTTATATGAATTAAAGTATACATATTAATGGCTAGTGATATGTGTTTAATTTACTACTTTTTACAGATCAATTGTAGAAGTATTTTTCCAGTATTTATCTCCCTAAATTAGATTTTCAGGGTAAATAGATTATCTTCATTTTATTATCAGTTAATGTAAAATAAATACATTTAACAAAATGGATTATTTATATGGTACTGCTTGAGAGTAAAAAAAAAGTTTGGATTTAAATTTTTAGATAAGAAAATAAATACTAATTTGTAAATAATTATGAGAGCACATCTACTGCACCAATACTTATGGAAAGCGTTTAAATCTCCTTTGAATAAAATTTTGTGTGCTTACTCATGTTCCTTCTCTCTGTATCTATATAAATCTCATTGACACAAATGACATACCATAAATACAAAACAAAAAGTCTCTTAAGAAACTTCAGAAATCTCTAGCCTATCTCTGTGTATTTATCTCATAATGTATTCATTTCTCAAAGGAACAAAAACATGTCAAGTATGCACCAAACCGGTTTTAAGTGGAAAAGCTTTAGGAGGTGATCAAATGAGATCTCCCACTCAAAAACTTTCTGCAGAATCATCAACTGGTTCAACTACTTCATCATTCAGAGCAAACTCTATACCGCATGAGACAACATTGATGAGATCTGTCCACAATAGTGAAGTCCTTGGTGGTCCAAATAAAGAATGTAAGCAACTAGTAGCTGGTAAGGAAAAGATCGTTGTGGATCTCGACAATGTAAGTTGGACAGGTTTACATTATGGTTCACCAGTTGAAGATGTTGCTTTGTGTCTTATACAAATATCTCAAGGTAAAAGGCCAAAATTTGGTAAGAGAACAGTAGTTGAAGTACATTCTGAAGACAACGAAGATGAAGATGAAGATACTGAAGAAGATGAAAACATATACTTTGAAAAAAAGCGTAAGAAACGAACAAAATATTTGTGTGATATATGTGGAAAATATTTACGCTCTTATCAGGCATTGGGTGGACATCGAACAAGCCATAGAAACAAGCGATTGAAGATTTTTGATAAGAATCAAACTGTCAAGTTAGAGAATGAGCCAGTTGTTCGACGACAATACGAGTGTCAAGTTTGCAACAAGGTGTTTAAATCTGGTCAAGCTCTTGGTGGTCACAAAAAGACTCATTATTAGTTTTTCCAACTAAGTAATTAAGTTGGATCATGCTTATTGAATCTTAACATATCAATTTGAATCAACAAATAATAAAGAATCCTCTTCATTTTCTTATGTTTTTATGTGATTCTACTTTTCTATAAGTTTATGTTTCTTATATTAATGAATGATTTGGTCAAACTTTATGTTCTTATAAATGGGCTTAAGTAAAGTGTATATTTTTCTTATGAAAATTGTTAAAACTGTAGATTAGGAGTGTTCAGTTCGGAAAAACCTCATAAACCAAACTAAACCAAAAACAAAAAATAATATAGTTTGGTTCTGGTTTTACCATACAAACTGTCTGAATGCAATTTTGTTTAAACCGAAACAAAACCATTTAATTATATTATAATAATATACTAGTTATGAAATAATGATACTTATAAGATAAATATTTAGTATATAAGCATTTTTAAAATTCATCATTTATAAGTTTCAAAATTATTAAACATGATCTAATTATTTTAAATAAATAAATTAGGAATATTGTAATTGGTTGTAAGGAAAACTTATAGTATAATATAATGTTATTGTTTTTGGATTTACAAACACAATATATAAACTACTAAACATGAAATAAAAGTAAACCCATAAGTTTCAAAATTATACTAAACTATACTATAGATATTTGGTTTTTAACCGAATAAACCAAAAACCAAAATGATCCAAAGCAAACCAAAATGTATTATTTAAATATGATAGATATTTTTATTTATTTTTTGGTAAGGGAAAGTAGATACTTTTTATAAACAAGAAAACTAAATAAACCGAACTAGAATCCAAAATAAACAAATAATAAAATTGTAGGTTTAGTTGTGGTTTGTTATACTACTATCAATATGACACCATGCAAAATCCAATTTACATATTGTTGGTTGTTGATAACAAAAAAGAAAAAATCTTCTCGATTAAAGACTACATACTTCAAAACTAAACTTAACATGTGCAGTAAAGGACCATCTATATTTGAAAAAAATATTATTTATCTGTTATTTTGTATGAATTTAAAGTGTACATTAAAAACCCGAAAAATATAAGGTGATTTTGGTTTGAACGAATATAATACAAGGAGAAATATGCAGTCAACTCATTAATATGTTATGTTTTGTTTGAGGACTAAAGTCAAAGTTACCATATCTTCATATGCCAATTAATTGAATGCGAATAATAATGTGAACGGAAGTACGTATAAAAAAAATAGATATGAGACTAAAAATAAATAAGTAAAATGAAAATAAAACAGGAACTAACATTTAATCAGCTGACCAATATTATTTTCTACATTAAAAAATACTTTTTGGTAATTACCTTTGAAAAATATAGCAGAAATTGTCATTTAATCGAATGACCAAAAATATTTCTCAAATAATTTTTAATAATGATTATTTTCAAGATAAATACTTTGATATTTCAAGTTTGCTCTTCAATTTCAAATATTTTGGCTAGGAGAGTTTCTACTTTATAAATCAGTTTTCAAATTTTTTGTTCACTTCATATCTAATCAGTTTCCGGTTGGATTAGGAATACATTTTTATAATATAAAAATCTTAAATGCCAAAAATTATCTAAAATGTAGCCAAATTATTTTAAAAAAATTAATTGAAATACACAAAGAATATCAAAATTATCCAAAAATTACTTAAAATATTATATCTCTCAAACATAACCAACTAGATATTGGTTTTCTTTTGGATTTCATATTAGAGTATGTAAATAGATCATTTGATTTCTGGTTTATGATTCTGGGTTAGACCAGAAAAGTCTTTTCGAAGTATTGATTAAGAAAATTTTAGATTATTCTCTTTATAAGGTGTTTGGTTGTCTTTTTTATTCTTCCACTTCACCACATAAGTTTTCACTAGAGCTAGAACTTGTGTTTATATGAGTTATCCTGCTAGATATAAAGGTTTTAAACTCCTTGATTTAGAAACCCGTGAAATGTTTGTATCTAGACATGTTATCTCACGAGCAACTCTTTCTATTTCTTGAATCATATCTAGATGATACACAATGTGATTTCTTTCCTGATATGACTCAAGAGCTCTCTATGCCACTTAATCCTTCACCTGAGACTCAACAATTTGTTGTGCTCTTGGATCCTCATGGAGAACCTTATGTTCGCATCAAATCTAGAGAGTCTAAAACTTCTGCTTATCTTCAATATATTACTGTAATTCAATAATGTCTTCCACCCCTCGTGAAATTGCTAAATTCGTTTCTTATGTTAAGGTTTTTGCTCATTTTTCATTATTTGCTTGCATATACAAAGCAAAATAACCCTCAACCTATATTGAGGCTCATAAGTTAAAGGTGTGGTGTGATGCTATAGGTGTTGAATTTGATTATTTTGAAGATACAAGTACATGGGTCATATGCTCATTGCCTCAAGGTAAAAGGTAAACTTGCATTGGCTGTAAACTTGCAGTTCTCTTATGGATCCTAACCTCAAACTCTTGTTGGACATTGGAGGTGATCTTATTGATGTTGCAGTTGATCGTAAATTGATTGGAAAGCTTATGTGTTTTGAGATTACTAAGCCAGACATTACCTACTATGTCAACAAGCTCAAACAATTCTCTCGTGCTCCTCGTAAGGCTCATTTGGAAGTAGTTTATGAAGTCCTTCGCTACATCAAAGGTACTTTTGGCCAGGGTCTGTTTTATTCAGCCAAATCAAACTTCCAGTTACAAGTTTTTGCATATGCAGACTGGGTTTCTTTCTTGGATACTTGGAGAACAACATGTTATTTCTTGGTTTTTCTCTCATCTCATGGAAGTCTAAGAAACAACAAGTAGTCTTTAAATCTTCTGAAAAAATAGAATATTAGAGCATTTCTCTTGCATCTTATGAGTTGGTATGGTTTACATATTTCCTACCGGAACTGCAAATCAAACTTGCCAATTTTTTTCTACGACAATACAGCTGCTATACACATAGCAAATAACTCAGCATTTTACGAAATGACTAAACATATTGAGTCTAATTGCCAGCACTCGTGAGAGATTACCTGCTAGTTTATGTAAATCGGTTAATATTAAATATGAGTTGCAGCTTGCAGATTCATTCACCAAATAGTTATATCATGCTCCTTTCAAGAGGTTACAGGCGAGATGGATCATCTCAACATAATTGTTTCAGAGGGACTATTAAAATATGTAAATAATTAGTTTAAATAGATCATTTGATTTTTGGTTTATGGCTCTGTTTAGGTCGTACATAAATTGTATATAAAGTCAATTGTACAGTTTATCTAATCTAAGAGAATGAGATTATTTACTAAAATACTCAAAAACTATTGTCCGTTGTTTTATATTCTGAGTCCTGGTATTATGCCCAAACATGTAATATGATCCTTGGATGGCAAAAAGACTATTAAAGGATAGTGGGATCTACATGCCCTATACTCGGCCAAGTTATTTCAGACCCACACATGGGACGACCACTCTCTTGAAACATGTTGGAGAATGGTCCTCTTCAAAGCAAAACTCGAAGGATTCCATTCATATAAAATTTAAAATTAAAAACGAAAGCAAAAAATACACTCATATATACCTAAAACACCTCTTCAACAAAAAAAAAAGAGTGTACAATCACATAAAAACTCGAAATACGAAAAGATATATTAACAATCACACCCAATCTTTTGACACTTAACATCACCACCACCACCATTCCGACAAACATTTTCCAAAGTAGCATTACTAACATCACCTACGACAATCACATTATCTCCTATAGTCTTCCTCTTCGGCTTTGCCTCTTGAAGAATCAACAACACATCTCTCATTGTTGGTCGATCTGTCGGATTTCGGCTTGTACACAACAAAGCTATTCTCAACATTTGTGTTATCTCTTCTCTTATCAGACTACGTGACCTACCCACGCTCTTGTCTAGAACTTCTTCTACATCTTCTTTTGTCTTCAGCTTTGATTTTACCCAATCCACAATACTGTTTCCTTCTCCAAATTCCGGTTCGACCGATCTTTTTCCGGTTATTATCTCTAACAAAATCACCCCATAACTATATATATCACTCTTTTTGTCCACTTGCAGTGTGTATGCATACTCTGTTGATAAAACAAACAATAATTAGATATTGGTCAGATGACGTCATCCCAACAAAAAGAATGTTTTACAAACAGACAAGTTCGAAGAATTGGATGAAAAAGACAAATATAAAATTTGGGGGAAAGTAAATAACAATTTTAAAAAATTAAGGGTACCTGGTGCAATGTAACCGTACGATCCAGCAACGACGGACATGGATTCATCGGTTTGAATAAGCTTAGCGACGCCGAAATCCGCCACACGCGCCTCGAAAACGGCGTCGAGGAGAATATTGCTAGGTTTCAGGTCACGGTGCACGATCACTGGATCACAGTCATGGTGGAGATAACAGATCCCTTGAGCTACTCCTATTGCGATCTGGTAAAGTGCCGTCCATTCCGCCGCCGCGTTCATCGTTTTATCTCCACCGTGAAGGAGATCGTCTAAGCTTCCATTAGGCATGTATTCGTATAAAAGCATTGTACACTCTTTATTCGAGCAGCATCCAAGCAGACGAACAATGTTCCGGTGCCGGACGTGGCCTAAAACATCGACCTCCGCCAATACGCCGCTCTTCCGCCGCCGGATTTTACCGTTTTCTTTGTTTTTACCCCAGAGCTTTTTCACGGCGATTATCTCTCCGTTTGGCATCTCCGCCTTGTAAACTGTACCTGTTGATCCCATTCCGAGGATGCTATCGGTTTTTGAGAGACATTCTACGACATCTTCCGCCGTGAAATTCAGCCTCTGAAAGGCGGTTAGTTTCCACGGTCCTGTATCTCCGCCGTTTCTTCCACCTCCGTCGACTCTGTTTCCGTAGCTTTTCTGGAAACATCGAGTAGCGGCGACGAGGACAAAGAAACCAACTCCAATCGCTGCCGCCAATATCCAAACAACAGCTCCGGCGGTTTTTTTGGGTTTTTGCTCG
>JAKUCM010000513.1:0-52723 GCA_023374145.1 Lepidium sativum
GCGCTAGATTGTGCGGAGGTTATGAAGATGATAGTTCATATCGAGAAGACTATGCCTAGTGGATCTAGTCCACATACTCCGCAAGGCCAGTCGAACCAGGAGTCCAACAGTTCTGCTCCGGTCCATCACATCGAAGATATGCTTCTACAGCCCGATCTGCATGGCCAATCGAACCATGAATCCAACAGCTCTGCTCCGGCTCATCACATCGAAAAGATGCTTGTACAGCCCAATCCGCATGACCAATCGAACCAGGAATCCAACAGCTCTGCTCCGGCTCATCACATCGAAGAGATGCTTGTACAGCCCGATCCGCAAGGCCAGTCGAACCAGGAGTCCAACAGCTCTACTCCGGCTCATCGCATCAAAGAGATGCTTGTACAGCCCGATCTGCATGGCCAATCGAACCAGGAATCCAACAGCTGTACTTTGGCTCATCACATCGAAGAGATGCTTGTACAGCCCGATCAATCTCATATCCCTTGGCTTCATCCAGATCGCATCAATAACTCGATTTGGTAAGTTATCAAGGACATCAAAATGACTGTATAAGATATTTATAACATTGCCGAAGACATGTTGGCTAGTGGTACTACTCTCTTTACAAATGTTTAGGCACAAGGGTTCGATCTCTCTCCATCTACAAGTAAAAGAAAGAAAAGAATTTACAGTGTGGGTTTTGGGTTATAGATCGGATCTTGTCGATCTAGTTGTTGTTGACTGAAAAAAAACTATAACGTTCTAAAATTTAGTTAAATTTTTTCAGATTTAGCGACAAAGATGCTATCAGAGAATCAATTTCAAAGATGGTCCAGGGTCTTCAAATTCCATACCCCACGTTAGCAGTAACTCTATTAGCGGTATCTCTTTTATTCACCTTATCATTTTTATTAGTGTTTAAGTGAATTTAATTAACATAAAAAAAAAGTTGTTTTCATTTGCAGCAAGATTTCAATTGGGACCCCTCAATTACTAGCTTAGTTCATAAGAACTTCCACAAAGCAGCCTCATACCATTTTGCCAGGAACATGTATAAGTGGAAGAGGACGTGGCGGGTAAGAGGAGAAAAGCCGGAGGAACTCGATGGTGATCTTTGGAATGCGTACCAACAGTATTGGACCCTGCCAGAAGTTGCAAAGAGATCCAAAATCAACTTCAAAAACCGCAAGAATATGCGAAATGCGAAAGAAATCGCGACCCACAATACCAGCTCTAAGCAGCTTGTCGAAAGGCAGAAGAAGAGGGAAATGGATTGGTTCACCCAATACTCTGAGGTTGACTCTACACCAACCCGTCTGAGGTGAACAAGGAGGCAATAAAGTCGAGCCGCGAAGAGATTGACAAGATGGGTTTTAAGGTATATAACTTTATAATTTCTATTTCGTTGTAACATACTTAACATGCTTTTATGTTTTTTATAGAAGCCTCTAGTTACTCGAGATATGAGTTTTGGATTAGGTAGTCCTACCTTATCCACTCGGGCTTCCACAACTCTGAATCCCATCATGAACCGGGTGGTGGCAACATCTTTTGAAGAGAAGACCGAAGAGATTGCTCGGCTACGGCGCGATCGACCATATGGGGGAGTTCATCAGAACTCAGTATCCTAATTACCTCCATCTTCTTAAATTTTTACATATATTTTTTATTTAATGTTATTTGCTTTAAAAACAATTAATTAAATATATTTTGTTTCTTTTAATTTCTCTATGCTATTAATATAATATATCATAAATCTTTTTAATTTATTAAAAACATATTAAAAAATATATATATATATATATATATATATATATATATATATATTAAAATTGGGAAACTCCTTCACAAATGGTATATAATTTCATACACAATATTGTTGGGTATTCTAGACGATATAATCCGTTACGACCTTCTCTTTATTTGCATACGACATAAACAAATTTGTGGCTAATGGTTCAATCTTGTCCATGGGATAACTTAGCAGTTTTGGTCATCAACTTTCTAATATATAAGAAAAATTGGAACTTATGTTTTAGTTACTTTAATTTTCTTTTTCAATCTAAGACAAATGGAGCAAGTGGCATTTAGCCTAGTGGCAGATGATAAGTCCACAAGAGGCATGCGCACTTGCATATCCTAGGATCGAGTCCCCCCGCTTGCATTTACAAGAACTTGGCTAATGGACCGGCCATTTGTGGTCCAATGTTGACCAAAAAAAAAACAATTTGGAATTTTTATGTACAATTTATTTTCCATACTTGAGAAAAACTGGAGAAAATAATAAGTATTAGCCGGCCAGTTTGTGTTTCATTATTGACAAAAAAAAAATAGAAGTTTGTCGTTGACTTTTTAACTACCGGTGACTCTCCTTTTAACAGCAGATTAGTGGTTCCAAATTAATTTAGTTATGGTGTTGGTATGATCAGAAGTTGTGAAGGCGAATCACCTTTAGTTATCAACTATTTATTTTCTCTTAAGAAAACTTGAAAATGAACCTATGTTTACTGAAAGAAGTCTATCCCTTACAAATTTAAAGCCAGTGTTGTATTTAGGTTTTTTTGGATTTTATTGATACAAAAGTAACTGTCAATTTTATATAAATTTAATTCCTTTTCATGCTGTTTGATCTGTAATAAATATTTTTGACAGCTAAAACTTATAAAATGGAATCTTAGTTGACTGATCCTAAATAAGACAAAAAATGTGATATTATACCTTTTTTAATACTAAAATTTTAAAATATTCTATATTTTTCTTTTCTGCCAAACACTCTTTTTTTTTTTTTTACTATACTATTCTAAAATAGGAGTATATAGAAAACTAAACGAAATTGTGAAGATTGTACAAAAATCAAAGCCAGTACGATAACTATCCTACTAAAAGCCAATAATTAAGAGAAATAATAAAATGTAAGAAAAAAATGTGTTAAAAAGATTAAAAAGAGTGGTAGCTACTAATCATCCAAGACCAGTTATTTAACTGAGCTTCAAACATCAGATGTTTTAGATTGTGTGGTGATAAATTTTGCTCATCTCGGAGAACTCTAAAGTATTTTGAGATTTGGAGTTTGTTTTCATAAGATAATAATGGATTTCGATCTTAACGTCGAAGCTGCTCATGGTGGAGAACATGAGTCTCAAGATAACAGAAGTGAGACTGTTTCGATGTGTACGATCTGTCGCGAGCTGTTAAGTAATCATCGAACATGTGTTACTCTTCAATGTGGTCATCACTTTCATCTCGGTAATTTTTATTTTTATTTTATTTGAATGAAATTATTTGTGAGAAAGCAAACATAGATTCACTGTACTCATATGCTCATGTTGATTTGTTTTAGCATAATTACTATGGATCAAGACCTTCATTAGTCTTATGTTGTGTATACAAATGTATAAAAATTGCTCACACAGGTTTGGTTGAGTAGTAGTACTCGAATTTTGGGAAGATCGTAATGTGTTATCTTGGGTTTGAGTGTCTTTGGAAACAACATCACGTTTCTGTGCTGTGTCAAGGATATTCACATGACTCCCTTCGTTAGTCACTAAGTTAGATTTCATGACTGTTGACCCATTGGACCAGCTCGTGAGATAAGTCTTTGGCTGACCCAGAGCTCTTGGTGCTCATAGTGTTTCCGTTGAATGATATTACCGGAGTTATAAAAGTAAAAGTGTATAAAACGTTTTGTATCGTAATTGCTATGTTGTCAGTCTTGTGACATTTAAACATTTTGTTGTTGACATGTTTGTATTAGATTGTATTGGCTCAACATTTAATGGAAAGAAGGAGATGAGGTGCCCGAATTGTCGCAACTTAGAACAAGGTCAATGGTCTATTCCTAGAGACAGTCCAGATCCAGATACTGGTATTGATGTATCCATTGTTTTTACAGGCTTTGGAATATATTCAAGTGACTTGGTAACATCTCTACACATTAATTTATCTCAAATTGTAACATATTGATAGAATATGTTGTTAAAATACCTTTTTCTTGCAGATTTTTGGATGTGATTTATGTTCATTTGAAGGTTCCGGTTCTATTTATAGTTCTCATGTTGAGTAAGAATTTCTACATTAAATGTGGTTACATTATTTATTACTCCATAATTTTTTTATATGGTGTTTTATGATTCTTTATGTCTCAAAATTTAATAGGGAACTCATTCATCTGGATCAGTCTGATGCTTTCCATAAGCCAGGACCTGAAGGACGCCATTATTGTCCTTTCGTCGAGTATCTTTTCACCATTCTTGGACCTGAAAATGATTTCAATAGTCAACAGATCGCTGGTGGATGGGATCCACTTAGCCCACTGACTCCTCTAGCCACCAATCCAAGGCTTTTTCGAAGTGACTCGCAGCCACAATGGATCATAGCACGACGTTACTTTGCTCATCCAGTCATTGATCCACCGTAATTTTCTGATCCTTTTGCTTCTTATCAATTAAACAAAATCCAGTTTTAGTCTAGTACTTAAAGAAAAGTTTCCCTAAATCGGTTATAATCTTATAGAGAGAATTTATTTAGGAAAACGGCTTTAAAGTTGTAAGAAATGCACTTATTGGTTGAGAATCCTTTGTTTATGCAATTTCAATTTCACTTCATCATGATTTGCTTTACTCAGTGTTCTATGTCTGAGTAGATCTTAGATCGAATCTAGGGATTCTAGGGTTTTAGAATTCACTGTTGGGAAACAAATAGGATTGATGAATAGATGATTATCCTTCTAATACTTGAGTCCAATGCACAGATTAGCCTGATCACCTAGTCAATGATTTTAGGTTGTTAACTTTCCAGAAGATTGTTAAGAACTAGAACTAGGTTAGAAGAGCAATTCCTTCACTACCAACGAGAGTTGATGCTAGGTTGGATTGTGGGTAATTGAACCTAAACAATAAAGCCTATCTATAATCTGAAATCAGCGAGAGTTGGGACCTTCAAGTTATTAGTAGAGGGGTAGATTCAACGAGACTTGGCTTACCTTTATTTATGTTCAAGCCGAGAATAAGATTAGATTAGTTCATGAATAGTTTCCCTGACAAGAATTCTAACTCCCGAATGAATACCCGACATCCGATTACTTTAATTATTTGATTACAATCACATTTAAGTCGTTAGAATTCACTTCCTTCATTCGATTGATATAGCTTGTGATTCAATAGAAATTGAGAGTGTAACTTGGTTCTTCGTGGATTCGATCCCTAAATATTATTTCGTTTGTTGTCACTTGCAATAGGATATAGGGTTAAAACTCGTTGTATCAGGTTGTAATGGCTTGCTAGAGTCCACTTATAATTTGTGAGTTGAGATACTTACTGCTAGTACTATATGATCCTATTGGGTCACACACCTAAGCAAATGGAGACAATTCAATAGGGAATGATCATTATATGAATGATTCATGACTTGAGCATAATAATACATGGTTTCAGATAAGAACATGTGTTTTGGACCAGACCTAAATTAATCCTAATTCAACTATAAATTAATTAGGTGTTTTGGGCTGGGTCTAAATTAATCCTAGTTCAACTAGGAATTAATTAGGTTAACTTAAACTCCCTATATATAATGATATAGGGCACATTTTTGATGAAAAAAAGAAACCCTAGCCACTGATGCACAAGTCGAAATCCTAAGAGAATTGCACACAAAGTTCTAGCAAACTTATCTCCTACTTGCGTGCGTGTGGACTATCACTAGAGGTGCTACAATTGGAGCACTTGCTGATCTTATATCCGCTGCACTACCAAACTTCAGGTATAATCGAGTTCTTTATTTATCAGATTCAATTCAGTTAATACAAGACCTAGGGCTCAGGGTTTTGCTAGATTAGTCAATTGATAATTGTCGAATTGCTTATAAACCTAACAACAACGTCGTTTAGGCTAATTATTTGGTTTACTCAGAGAGCCAAAACGACGTCGCTTCGTTTTAAAAAACTCAAAACGATGTGCTTCACTAACTAAGCAAAATCGACTAAGGCACAAATAATTTATCTTCGCGATAGTGAAAACGATTCTCATTCTCATTCTCAATTTCAAATTAAGGTTCTTTCTTGAGAGAGGAAAATTGGGGATCTGGTTGTCGATAATGAGCGATGCGTTGTTTAATTGAGGGTTTTTTAGTCTGTGAATCTCAAGAAGGATGAGATAGCGAAGATCATAATTATGTTGTTGTTGAGATGGAGCATGTGAGTGAAGAAAATATTGAGATGGAGAATGACTGAGATGATGAGCTAAGTGACAGCGAGGAGGAAGAAGAAGGCGAAAACAAAGGCGACGACGAGGAAGAAGAAGGCGAAGGCGAGGATGGAGAAGTCGAAGAATAAGGCGATGGTGAGATAGGATAAAGAGATAACAAAACAGAAGAAAATGTCTTGGAAAGGTTTGATTATAGAATAGAGCAAGATGTAGCGAATTGGGTTAATGAGAATATGATTCCTAACCGTATAACGGATAGTTCTGAGGAAGATGATGATCCGCTTGTGAGTAGAGTTAGAAAAATTTGGAGGTTTGCACATGAGATGTTGGCTATTGGTATGTTTTTCTTGACACCTTATGAGTTCAAAGAAGTTGTATTAAATTATGCTTTGAAGGAGAAGTTAAACATTAAGAAAGATAAGTGGGAGAAAGGTAAGTTGAGTTATAGGTGTGCTCAATTGAAGGATGTAGGTGGAAAGTGCACTGCTTTATGAGAAACCAAAACAAATGTGGGTGGTGAAGACAAATTGTGGTTTGCACACTTGCTTGCCTACAAATAGATGCAAAAAAAGCGTTCGGTGATTGCAAGACTCATCCTAGATAAAGTTGAGGCTAAACACGCAATTTTACCCTCTTGACATCCAAACTCATATTGAGCGGTGGGGAATGCATTCAACTATTGGACAATGTCAAATAGCAAGATTGATAGCATTAAACTGGCTAAAAGAAGAGTATGGAAAGCAATTTGCTCACCTTTGAATATACGTGAATGTTGAAGGAGAAGACATATTCAACAGTTGTTGTTTATGTGTCAATGTCTCATGGTTATGTGTCAATATATCATGGTTCATGTTTATGTGGCTTTTGTATCAGCAACAAATTTGTATTGGATGATCTCGATTAACGGTTGTTACTTAGACTAATTTGTCTTATTTTGTTCTACATTTTGTATTAGTACTCATTTTTGATAGTAATCAATCCAAATACACTACAATCTTCAAAAATTGTTCAAACCTTCAGTTAGAGACTCCATTACAATCAGTCGAGATAAGCTGTAATCTGTTTTCGTCCATTACATCTTCTACATTACACAAACCAAAGAGATAACACCTACAACTACACATATCACTTTAAATGTAACCGAGTGAGTCACCTCTCTCATCTTATCCTTGACCACCATCAATTCTTTGTCCACCTTCTCAAAGAACTTTTTCTTGGTATCCATCATTTCCATCATTTCCATCATTTCCATCATCTTCTTCTTTAAATCATTGACATTTTGTGTAAGAGTCATGCACTTATCATCAATAATTCTCAATTCTTCTAATAACGCTTCATTGACCCACTTAAATAAGTGGTCTTCTTTCTCTTTGTACAATTCATTTCAAAATTTATATCACAATTTCTATCAAAATCACAATTGTTATCAAAATCAAAATTTCAGAATTTTTATCAAAATCAAAATTTCACAATTTATATATTTGTATCAAAGTTCATAAAATAAGTAACAATTTACCTTCAATCCAACAAAGCATATGTAGAATCTCCGATATGGGTTCTCAATTGTTTTAGAGGTGAATGTGATGACTCTTTCACCACACCAACACCTAATGGGCACACCGACCGGCGCTTCATGATGATCAGAACGACTTCCATGGCTACAAGTCGACAACGAGACATTCATTATCGACAAATTATTAACCCCAGTTTCACTTTCTCGAGAATGAGAACTCATTTCTGTGTCGCGAAGATGGAGTCGATTTTGATTTTAATTTTTTTATTTTCTTCTAAACGAAACGATGCTATTTTAGCTCTCTGAGTAAGCTAAATAATTAGCCTAAACGATGTCGTTTTGATGCTAAATGTAACTCCTAAATCACGGTTTTATGACCAGTAATCACTTTTTTAGTTTTAGTTGTGTGCGTAGTTTCATGTGTAAATTGTACAATTTTATGTATGGATTTAAAGAATAGATAAATCTCTTGACACGAAACAAAGAGTCGAAAAGTTCATTGTGAAAGGTTAAGAAAATGATAAATCTAGGAGGGAATATCTCATCAACCTCTATAAGTAAATGAAACACTTTTTCTACAATGAGTAAATGGAGCACTTTTCACAAGTATTAACTTTTTAATATAAATGTAACACAAATATTTTGTTTGTGAGGATTCTGAATATCTTGTTTGAGAAATGTTTAATGATAAGGTTCAAAAATATTAATTTCATTATGATTTTCACTAAAAATAAATTTTACTTAATGAATTAGAGAGAAACATTGAATGTATAATTATTTTTGTAACATTTTGAAAAAGAGTATTGCAATGAATTATACAGAAACCTGAGAATATTTTTACTAGTATAACAAAAAAAAAAACTGAAAATTAGCGAAATGATTTCTTTCAAAGTTGCAAAAAATGTAAGGAACACAGAAATTTTAACTTTTTCAGCAATATATATATATATATAGAGAGAGAGTTGCAAAAAATATAGAGATCACATAAAAATTTCATCAATATCAACATTTGATATTGCCTATCTTTGTTGTATCTCTCCTCTCAACTCCAAGCTTCTTCTTATAAAGAACTTTAATCCATGTAGTTTTTGTTTTCTTTCTAGATTTTTTGTGTAAAAATAGTGGGAATACTCTTACGGGATTAATGTGTTGGAGATAAGCTTAAAGTGTAACTTAGTAAGCAAATAATCAAAGAGATAAGATTAGTTAGTTATTTAGGAGATGTCTAAATACTATAGTTTCCTATTAGGATTAAGATAAGTTGAATCCTATAAATAGAGATGTTGAGATGTAACATCCCATTAAAAAAATATTATTGTGTTGAGAGTTTTGTTTTTTTTTTAGAAGATTTTCCAAAATTAATAAAAGAGAGCAATTTTTTTATATGTCTTAAAGTGTTTGATTCTATATAATGAAGATGAACTATTTTGTTTTTGAAATCACACCTAAATAGTTGAGTTTTTGAGGTGTTAATTTTTCAACTAAAAACAATTCAAAATCTCCTAAAATCAGATTGAGTGATTTTTTTAAAAACAATATTAAATTTTGAATAACAAGGAAATTTATATGATTTTGATTAATTTTTTATTGAATAATAGGATAGTGTATAATTTTAAGTGATTTTGTAGAAAGTTTTAATTCAATAATACATTATTTGATAAGTAATTTAGAAATTATCAGCTGAATAATACATGATTTAAAAAAAAACCAAAATCACCTAAAGTTCAAGTTTCAATACACTTTCCTAATTTTCTTTTTGTCAAAATTAAATAATTCTCATAATTTATTTTAAATAGGTCTGAAAATAGTTTTTTCAAAATGATTTAGTGAAAAAGTTAATATACCCATTTTTTATATGAAAAAACTCTAATTTGACAATAGTTGAAAAGGAAAGAAAAATTTGAATTTGACAACACAATTAGTTTTTTTGTCATCTAAGATTTTATTAAAGAGCCAAAAGCAAGGTTACAAGGGTTAAGCCTGCACTACATAATCAATAAGCCATAAGAGAGAGATAAGAGCAACATTATCGTTAGTATTTAGGTGATTTCTTACGAGAATTAAGCTTAAAAAATAAATCAAAAGTTAATGAAAATAGTAGAAACGTTTCTTAAATAAGAAACTTTTATGGTTATTAGAAACGCATACATGGCAGCATTTGGTTGGATGAAAAAAAAAAGTGAAGAAAGGGGTCTCCTCTCAATCTCGATCTCGTCTCTCTCTCTCTGAAGTTGGCGTTTCGAATCGCCGAGACTTCTCTCCCAGCGGTGATTCGATCATCGGCGACCCAAGCTCCAATCAGCGAATCGAGAACCGCCGACTGATGCGCCTCTCCATCGCATGCAGCTTGATCCGCTGCGGTCAAGTACTGTTCTTCCTTCTCCGACGATTAGCCGATCTCCGGTTGAGATATTCGTTTGGACTTTCAAAAATGGTCAGTGATATGATCTCTTGTTTCTCCTTACATCTATCTTTGTATCTGATTCAATTTCTTTAGCTGAAATCTCAATTCTCGGCTATTCCACGAAAGAATGTTCTTCATTGCATTAAAATTTGATGTTTCTTCATTCCTTCCCTAAGTCGAATGCAGAACATGCTCTTATTGAGAACATAAGTTGGATCAGTGCTATTTGATTTAGGGTTCTTTCTACTAAGGTTGAAATGTAGTCGATCCTGTGTTTTCGTTTCTCCAGAGAATCATGATATCCAGTAATTGTACGAGCTATTTTGTTTTCTCTTGGACATTAACTAACTTAAGTTTATGTGTTTGCTTTCTTTGAATTGTTGTCAGCCTTTGAGACTCGATATCAAGGTATTCAAGTCCCCCTTGTTTATTTCATGCTCCATCATTATACTTTATCATCCGTTTTGGGAACTCAATTTTTTTTCTTATATGTTTTGATCAACGGAAATTTGCTCAAAGATCAGAAAGAGTAAAATCTGTAGATCTCCATCCAACAGAACCATGGTAATTTGAGCGTCTTCTTTGCATTATTTCTGGTTTACATAATTCTCATTTCGTTGTTTACTCTGGTTAATCACAATTAATTGGTACATGATCCTGGCAAGTTTGTACTCTGGAACTTTGTGCATCTGGAATTATCAGACACAGGTATAAGAAATAACTATTCCATGGTAGTATCATCTCTTGCTTATTATCAAAGAGTTCCAAGCTTTATGTATCTCTCTCGCTAGGTAAAATTTTCCAATCTCCTTAAAACCTAAAATCTCCATTTCTCCTGAATATATCAGTGGAATTCGAATAGATTTTTGAGTTTGTTTTGGTGAATGTAGTGAAATCGACGCAGCTACTGGGAATAATGAAGTTCCAGCGAATGTTCAAGAACTGCGTACAGTACTCATTAATGTGGGTTTAATTTTGTCTTCACCTTTTTCCTTTTGGCCAAAGTCATGTTGTGTCTGTGTTATATGGTGCAGGTTTGTCCACGTCATTGCTGTGATAATCAAACAAAGGCGGTGGTAATGGTGTTGATGATCTCAGCCAAGGTAACAGAGAGTTATAATTTGGAACTTTAGCTATAATCATTTTGGGAGAACCAATACATTCAGTGTTTTTTACAAGTTTGCTGATCTAGATATTTGGTCTTGTATATTGAGGTATGTATATAAAACACTGTGTTTCTCTCACAGAGTGCTTGTGAGTCTCGATGGTTCCCGGAAAGAGAGACTCAAAAACTATTGGCTATCATAGGCTTGGTATGTTTCATTCCAACCGAAAGTCTGATTAGAGGGTAATTAGGATCAGGTGAATAATGACATGTGTCTACATAGATTACACGATCTAAGATTAATCGGTAATAAACATCAATCATCAGAATTATAAAAAACAAACAATGTTTATTGATAGAAATTTATCATTTTTTGTTGGATGGGATCTTTAAAGTTGTGTTGACCAAAAAAAATGTTTTTTTCCTCTTTTATTACAGTTTATGGGAATCTACCTTCTCAAAGTCAGCTAGAAAACTGGGAGTTAGCTATTTCTCAGCATTCAACTGTGCCACAAGGAGTATTGGTGGAATTTCTACACTTTCTTCATTTGGATTTTTATAGTTGTGTGGTTTCCACACTTTCTTTCAGATTTTGATACTAATATTATTTATGAATTTTTGCTCGCAGAATATCATTGAGTCCTTGCCTCATGATGCACATCCACCGTTAGATTTTATAACTGCAGTGAGTGCACTTTCCATCTTTCATCCTGATTCAAATCATGCTCTTATGGTAAGTTTTGTAATCCTACTCTCTTACACCTGCATGATCTGTTTCCTTGATTTGATAGAAATTCCATTTTGACTGCAGGGCCATGATATATACAAGTCTAAACAAGTTCGTGATAAACAGATCATTCGTATTCTTGGAATGGTAAATTTTAGTGTCAGGATTGGTCAAAAGGTTTATCAAAATGTATATATCTCTAACATAATCTGTTTGCAGGTACCAACAATTGCAGCAGCTACAATTTTGAAAAGTGCAGGCAGACCTCTTGTTCTTCCTTCAAACAATCTTTCTTATGCAGAGAACTTACTCTTTATGCTTAATTTAATGTACTTCCACTCTAGCTTCTCAATTCCTTTGCATAAACACTTGCATTGATATGCTTGATTCAGACATGTCTTTATTACAGGGGCAATAGGTCTTACAAGCCTGATCCTCGGCTAGCTCGAGCGTTGGACATCATCCTCATACTGCATGCTGATCATGAAATGAATTGCTCTACTGCTGCTGCTCTGCATCTTGCTTCTAGGTACTTGTTATTGGTTATGAAGAATCGTAGAGTCTGCAATGAGATATCAGATATGTATGTATTAATCAGCATTTGTGTAATTAGATTACCTTTAAAAAAAAAATTAAGAAATTCTTCCTAGAAACTACCAATAATCACCCATACAAACTCAAAACAAATTACCATCTCTTAATTCTATTTTAATCATTATTTAATTACTAGAAACCCAAATTTAGAGACCACCAATAATGGTGGTCTAATAGGCCAGCTAGAAGGCTCAAATAGAAGAACCTTCGAATGGAGACTGAGGCCACACATCGCGTCATTGATCCCCACGTGTTGGCCTGTGAAACACCCATTGCCGAAAAACGCCTCCCGTTCAACTTTTTCCTCTGAAGTTGTGACTCGAATTGAGAAATTCTTCCAAACAACTATGTAACCCACTAAAGTCTAAAACCTAGCTCTCACATCCGTAGAGATCAACCGTTGAATTACTTCAGTACCAGTACGATTAACATATGTGACTGTGTGCTTGAGTACCATCATACTCAAACCTACCGAGCGGTGAAAGCACCAGATATTGACTAATCGATCTGATGGCTCCACTGAGAAGAGAAAGGATTCACCCGCCAGAAAGCAGAAAGAAACTGCTAACCTAAACTGGAAATAGAAACAGAATGGAAAAAGAGAGGAAAAAAAACAAAAACCAAAGAAAAAACATAGTGACAGGCACATTCCAGAGAGATAAGCAGAGGATAAACTCTGGAGGTTAATTGGCCAAACCGGCCAAACCAAAATAACAACCCAACGTCAATATTCGATGATCTGAAAGATTAAATGAGAGAAGAGAATTGGCGATATTTTACCGGAATTTGGGAGTCTTTCTAGAGAGAAAGTAACACCATTAGTTTTGTTGTTTTAGTTGAAAAAAACTCTAAATTAGACAACAACAACAAAAGATAACTCTAATAAACTCGACTAGGGGATAAACAAGCCTCTTCTCTCCTTTTGAGCTCTGCAATATCATTGTGACTTAGTTTCAACTTTGTTCCGCCCCCAGGGTTGAAGTCGGTTGAAGGTGGCTCTCATAGCTCCACCGGCCAACACCCCATCCTTTGCTTCGTCGTAGGTAGCATTGTTGTTAAAAGAAAGTGAGTTGAAAACTGCAATTGTTAAATGAGATGCTCAAGGCGAAAGCTCCCTCATCACTTCAGACGATTGAAGAGTTGTGAGGTCCTAAACAGAGTTTACTTGATAAAGAGAACGTGTTGCAGAGTGTTTTTCACGCAAACAAGGAGCTTAAAGCCAAGAAGGCATCTCGAACAGAGTTGGTTTTATAAGGCTATATAACTAACATTTGCGTACAAGTAATATACTTTTAGAGTTTTGGAGCTAGAGAAACTAGCTTCCCTTGTTGTGTGTATGGTTAGAGGGTAAGAATATCATTGAAAGCAATTAAGAAGATGTCAGTCATCAAATCTTCTAAAGTTCTCCAAGCCAAACTTGTAAGGCATATTATCAATCGTGATGTTAACTCCACATATACACTTCTTGGTGAAGTTTTAGTTGCTAAAGTCGCTGACTTTGGTCTCTCCCCAACCATCAGCTTAAAACAGTCTTGGATTTTAGAAAAGTACTTATGAACTTGGACTTCCCAATCCTTATATGTATAATTAACCTATATAAAATCACTACTTTTACTTGAGATTACGTGAAATCTGCTAAAGTTTATTAATATAGTAGATATTAAATTCTGATTAATTTAGTAAATCTAAAACTTAATTCTACCTCTTGTAGAGATTTGATAAAAGAGATCATATCTACCTTAATTACCCTATTAATATTTATTTTTAGATTAATATATAGCTTAAAATGTATATATTCCGATAGAGTTAATATTAGTAAAAAACATAAGTACCTCTTCTACCTCTTGTATCATGACCAGATCAGATTGAATTGGTAAACATGTAAACATTGGTCATCAAACAATAACTAATCTAGTTCTTTTTTTTTTCAAAATCAAAGATATGCATAATTATAAAGCCTAGATTTTCTCAACAAAGTCAAAGATTGCATAATTTTAGATATTCAGTTTGGCTTTCAAAATAACAAAATTTTCTATATAATGTAAAACAAATCATTGACTTCTTTTTTAAGCAAGCACCTTCTCAGCTTCTTCTTCATTCACCTGATTTTTATTTATACTAATCAATTGAATCTTCATCTTCTTCTCCAAAACATGTATATCCACGCAAAACTCGACAAAAAAATATGTAAGTTTTTCTTTTCTTAACAATGATGTATGCTTTTAATTTTGTTGTAAGTTTTTTTTGTTAACATTAAGAAATCAAAACAGACATGTTAAGAATATAAACCGGACACCCTACCTACCCTACCCAGAGCGTCCGCTTTGTGATTCAAGATCCGGGGAATGACCGATAATGTGCATGAGGAAAAGCTGGCCTGAAGCCTTCGAAACTCCTCCTGATGTGGTATGAATGTTGGCCACTCTTCTGATCGCTGGATGATGGACCACACCGTCTTACAGTCAGTTGAGATCTCTACTTCCTGGATTCCACGCTCAGCAAGCTCTCGCATGGCCCCAATGACCGCTTCTATCTCCGCATGGAGTGCTGAAAGACACTGATGAAGGCGCATAGATCCCGAGTATATTCCCTCCACCGAATCTGGAAAGCAAACTCCACCGATCCCCGTGTAGGGATCAGTTTCCTTCCAGGACGCGTCCACGTAGCATTTGTAGTCCGTGAAACTTAGATTGGTTGTGGTGGGAAATATTAATCGTGATCTCACAAAATTATTGAGATGAGTCCCCGGTTCTCGTGGAAAATTAAGACCCACCCGGGCTGCTAGCCAGACTGTATAGTCTGAATACGCCCTATCCAAAATGAGTCGAGGATCAAGATCAATTTGTCTAAAACAGAAGCAATTCCTCGCTTTCCAAATGTGCCAAATAATCCATGGATAACACTCCTCCCCACTCTGGTTCTTATCCCTCGAGACCAAGTAGTCCAGATTAGACCATGTGGAGCTTCCCGGGAATATTCCCGGATGGGATGGGATTACCGATAAAGCCCATACTTGAAGAGTTGGTGGGCATTCGAATAAGACATGATTAATAGTCTCATCCTCTGACCCACATCTCTGACATCTGGTCTCCTGACCAATTCCACGTCGAGCCAGTTTTTGGGCGACAGCCACGCTCCCTGACACTACTTGCCAAAAAGTGTCGTATCTTAGGCGAACACTTCAATTTCCAACAATGGTTATACAGAGCATCAAAATTTGGTCCAACCACCCCCTGGTTCGACCCCCTCGCGTCGCCTGCCAACTTATAACCAGATTTAACTGTGTAGCGACCCGTCGTCGTAAAATGCCAACCCCAAGAGTCCGCTCTTTGGTTAACTGGCAATCTAATTCCCAGTATGAGCCTTGCTTCATGCGCATCAAAGTATTGGCGGATCAGGATATCATTCCACTGTCCCGTCCATGCGTCTATAAATTGATCAACCGTTAGGTCCGAGAATAGGTGTACGTCCAACCTCACCGGTGGTCTCGGGAATACGTCCGGTATCCAAGGATCCCGCCAGATCTTGCTATCCTTGTCGTTCCCGATTTTCCTGAAAAGACCTTTGAAAATCAATGGTCGTGCAAACATAATACTCTTCCAACCTTACAATACTGCTCCACAGACCGGTGTAAACATAGTACTCTTCCTACCCTTCAAAACTCTTGCACACAACGACTCCGGGAATTCCAATATTCACCAGATCTGTTTTGCCAAAAAAGCCGAATTAAAGTCCTCTAGAACACGGAAGCCCAAACCTCCCTGTGATTTCGGTCTACACAAATCTCCCCACTTCTTCCAGTGAATTCCCCTAGTCTCTCCTGAACTAGACCACCAGAAATTAGCTATAGCCGACTGCACCCGTTTGAGTACTCCCCGCGGTACTCCTTTCCTGCCTTAGACAAAAACCGATTTGCCCAGGTATCTACTCTTGCCCTCAGATTGTCAGCAACAAAAGAAAATAGTTTGGCTTTAGATCCCCCTAGATCCTCTGGCATTCCCAGATACTTCCCTAAGCCCCCAATATTGCGTATGCCCAGTACATTTTGGATTCCTATTTGACATTCCACACCAGTGTGCTTGCCAAACTGGATTGACGACTTGTCAAAATTAATTTTTTGGCCCGACATCTGCTCATAATCCTCTAGAATCCGGAGGATACATGTGGCTTCCCCTGTATTAGCTTGACAGAAGAAAACCGTATCATCCGCGAAGAGAAGATGGGAGATAGACGGACTATCTCTGGCTATCTTAATACCCGTTATAAGGTTACCTTGGACCGCCTTACGCATCTTGGCTATAAGCACCTCGGTACACATAATGAATAAGTATGGAGATAAGGGATCCCCTTGTCGTATCCCTCGCTCGGGAACAATACAACCCCCCAGGTCTTCGTTTATAAGAACGGAATACTCTACACTCGTGATACACCACACAATACACCAAATTCAATTTGCACAGAATCCCAGTCTACTCATCACCTTGGCTAGGAAACCCTATTTGACTCTATCGTAACCTTTGCTCATGTCTGTCTTTATTGCCATGTATTTTCCACTAATCGCCATGTTTGTCCTAAGCACGTGGGCCATTTCCTAAGCTATCAAAATATTGTCCGAAATCAGACGACCAGATACAAAGGCTGACTGTGTGTCGGATACAATCCGTGGTAATACCCTCTTTAACCTGAGACACAATGTCTTAGCTACTATTTTATATCCGATGTTACATAGGCTGATTGGTCTGAATTCTGCCATTCTAGTCGGCCGATCAGTCTTGGGTATTAGACATATATTTGTCTTATTTAATCTCCGATCGAAAACCCCCGTGCTGAGAAAGTTGTTTACGAGAGTTACTAAGTCAAGCTTTATTGTATCCCATGATGACTGGAAAAATTGCACCGTCATTCCATCCGGTCCCGACGCTTTGTCAGGATCCATTTGGAATAGGGCCGTCCTTACCTCCTCCTCTGTGGTAGGTCTCATTAGAAATTGATTTTCCAATTCAGTTACCTTCCTATATATCTCCTCCACATCAGTGTGGTCAGTACCATTACTGGTAAATAGGTTTTGAAAGTAGTTCACGCCTCCATCAGAACGTCTTTGTCTTTCTCAACCCAATGACCCCCACTATTCTATAACCCAATTATTCTATTTCGTGCTCGTCGCTGTCGCACTACCGAATGAAAGAATTTGGTGTTTTCGTCACCCTCTTTCAGCCATTTGTTTCAACTTTTTAGCTTCCAGTACATCTCGTCCTCTATGTATGCTTGTCTTAGTTTTGCATTGGCTTCCCGAATAACATTAGTATCAACCGGTGGTCCAGCATTATAGGTTTCAACCCTTGCTTTCCAATGTTCTATTTCCTGTCTTCCTGACTTTAGATTTTGAAATCTCCAGAGTGAGATTTCCCGTCGACAGAGTTCAATTTTCTCCACCCACGAAGAATTCCCATTAAGTGGACCTGCATTCGTTTTCCAACTGCGCTCGATACACTCCTTAAAACCCACTTTTCCTAACCATCGTTTATCGAAACAAAATCGTTTTGATTTTCTCGAACCTATCTGATCCTGACAGCTTATTAATATAGGGCGATGGTCGGAACCTATCATGTCCAAGTATTTTATTTCCGATTTTGGAAATAGTTCGTGTCAGTCGCCATTACCATAGGATTTGTCTAGGACACACCGCACTATCCCGTTGCTACATACTCCTCTCCACGACCATGAATTCCCAATTTTCGGGAATTCAGTCAAACCACAATCTCTCAACATTTGGTTAAAAGGCTTGAAAGAAGTAATGTTTCGCTTACTTCCCCCTTGTTTCTCATGATTTCCAGAAATTTCATTAAAATCCCCAGAAATTACCCATGGACCTGTTCGGTTAATGTCCAAACGCGTGACCCTTTCCCAGACGTATGGCCTTCTTGAAAATACCGGTTCTCCATAGAAAAAAGTCAGGTATGATTGAAACCCTAAAATGTCTAGAGATAAGTCAATCATGTTCCTATCTTTATAGTTTATTGAAACCTTATAAGTGTCCTGGTACAAAAGAGCAAGACCTCCACTAGACCCCGTTGGTTCAACTGTGATTAATTTCTTTTAGCCCAAATGATCTTGAATTTTTACCAAAAAATCTTCTTTATTCTTTGTTTATGATAAAAATAGAAATTCTGGTTTATATATCTTCCAAAGATATCTAAGATGATTAATTGTTATTTTATTACCCAAACCTTGTCAATTCCAACATAAAAATCTTAACATCATTAAAAATTACTTAAAAAAATTATGGAGCTTTGATTTTGCTCTTTTGGTTCATCCTCCTTGGATTCGGAGATATTGTCCCCATCATTGTCAGTTTCTTCGTGCTAACTCTGTGAAGTGGAGTAGAGACCCGAATTCCTATTTTGCTCGGAGCTGCTGCACCTTTAGATGCTTTCGTCTCTTTGTAAGTTTGTAACTTAGCTGCCATGTTTTCGTTTCTAGTTGTTCGTTCTTCATCTGACAACACCCGACGTGTAGTCATGACGGCTTCAAGTGCCAATTCCTCTAGCATGTCTTCTGCCATTGCATCTTCTCCATCAACCACTTGATTCTCTGCAGGTTCAGAGATGTGTTCCTGAATCGGCTCGATCAGCTTGTCCTCCAGGTCATCCATATCTTCGACATTCTCCAACATGTCTGACAGGATCTTATTATCACTTTCAGTTGCAGCCGTTTCCGAATCAGGATCGATCCCTACAGCGGCTTCTAATTCTGCAGCTTCTGTCAACGACTTATCTTCCGATTGGAATAAGGGTCGTCGCACCTTTTTGGCCGATGCACTCTCTACCTCCACCTCGGCCACATTATTCTGCAAATATATATATGGGTGATTCACAATCAAATGGAAAAAGGATCTTATGAACAATGGACTGCAACAGAGACTAAAATACTGATACAACAACTTGCGGATGGAATCAAACAAGGTTGATGAGATGCAAGCGGATGTATGAGCAAATTAACAGTAGAGAAAAAGATCTTACCTGTTTTGAATTCTACACTTCAATGCGAGAAGTGTTATAATCATTATCAGAGTAAAATTCGGAACTTAAAGAATCATTACAATAGCATGCAAGAACTAATACAATTTAGTTCTTGATTTGGATGGGATCCCATAACTAAAAATTTTACGGCTCCTAATCATGTGTGAGATGATCACTATATAAAACACCATCAGTATTGTTTAGAAGGAAATGTCTTAAAATTAAATTTAAAAATACATACGAAGACGTCCAACAGTAGACATCAAGTGCTTTGATCATGTGTGAGTATAAGGTGAACATAATATTGATGTGAAGTCCTAAGACTTTAAACGATAAAGTTGATATCTAAGCTTCGATCATATTCAATTCACAGTATTTTCATGTTTGGATGCTCAGCTGATCTTGGTAAAATTCAGTCTATAAAACACATAAATCTAGTTTGGGCTTCATATCCATCGTTGTCTTTAACATTATTTTTTTAACAGCTAACAATATTTGATCTTTACTTTTAGGTACAACAAAACAGGAAAAATATGCGTAATGAAATGTTCGAAGACTATGAAGATTTGCAGATGATTTTTGATATAGGATTAGCTACAGGGAAAAATGCTGTTGGACTAGAAGATGATACCGATGCGCATACGTTTGGCACTGATGATATGCTTCAAGAGAATTATATACAAAACTTTTGAAAATATGATGGATCTCAAGCATCAGGATCAATGGATTCAACAATGCCACAATATAAAGCAATTCAAGAAGAAAGACCATCGTAAGAAAAGGTCGAAAGGTGGAGAGTGTAGAGACTCCAACAAATCAAAGATAGATACTAGTGGGATGGAAAAAAAAACTTTGAAGGAAATGATTGACGTTAGCACTCATGTTGTTGGCTTATTACGACAAAGGGAAGAAATACAACAAAGAGAATCCATTTTAAGAGACTAAAGACAACAAAGAAAAACAACTTAAGAGAGGAAAGAGAACAAAGAGAAGCTAACTTAAGAGAAACTGAGAAAATAAAAAAATAACATATGGGAAGCTATCAAAGAATTTTTGGTTTAGATGAAAATCTTCGGTATGATATATTGAAAGAAATTTATAAGCAGGAAATGGAAGATGTGTTTATCAACATTAGTATAGAAGAACGTATGGGTTATATTAGAAGGAATGTGAACTGATATTTTATTTTTTCGTATCTAACTTTTTTTTTATTTTTACATTAAATCCTACATTTTATTTCTTTGATTTAATCAGTAAGAATTTATTTTTTAAATATTAGTATTATAGATACATATTAATAATATAACCACATACGTAAAAACTTAATGATATAAAGTATGTATATCTTATGTATATCTTATATAACTTCTCTTCCTCACTAAACAAATTAAGAAACAATGGGTTTACTAATAAAATAGATCTTCTTTATGTATTTGTACATATTATATATATTAAATTTCAGTTGGTTTTAAATAATGAAAACTCACTAAAATAAAAATTCAACTATAACACAAATTAATATTTACCAAAATATAGGAATATATTCAGTACCAAAATAATAGAATAATTGAAGAATATGCTTATGTATATTCTTTACAACAAAATCAAAATTATTTATAATTAAAATATTCAAATTCAAAATAGTAAATGATTTTTTTATATATAGTGGAAGAAATTGGGTCGAAACATTCAGTAACAAACAACAACACAAATTGTTCCTTGCTTAAGCCAAAATATAATTGAGACCCAAAGGATTCAAGAACACTTGAAAATGGTCACATTTGAAATGTAAGTAATTAATTGTTCATAACATTCATTGTTAGCTCTCTTTTTTTTCATATTAAATTTTCTTAAATGACATTACTTTTTTTACCTTAAAATTATTAATCCATCACTCACTTTATTTTTAATTTACTTTTTTCTTCTTTTACACAAGGTTACTAGAGGAAGAAGAAAATAAAATTGCAGAATAACAAGTTGAAGATGAAGATTTAGATACAAAAATCCTACACTTATTGGTAACAATGATTGGATTGACTCAAGTATTAAATGCACATCAATATTCAAAATTGATCGGCTATTCAATCTGACAACCTATCACAAGAATAGGATATGATTACTCATACGACATGTTACAAGGAGATCTTGAGCATTTTCGATAATTGTATTGTATGTCTCCAGAGCTGTTTCTCATGTTATGTGAACTTCTTCGAACTATGACACCTCTAAAGGATACAAAATATATGTGTTGAAGAGATGGTTGCCATATTTCTAATTACTGTTGGCCAAAATTTGAGTTATTGTCAAACTAAAGACACTTTCAAAAGATCAAAATTTGCAACTAGTTCAAATTTTCATAAAGTATTAAGGGTAATTAATACAATTGCTCGGACTTTGATGGCCAAACCCAACCTCATGGTGGCTTCAAAATAAAGGAAAGTACAAGATATTATCCATATTTCAAGGTACTCATATTTTACGTTTATGTATTAATATTTTAATTTTTTTTGTTCTAAAAGCTTTTTAAAAATCGTATTTATTTTAGGACTGGAGACATACTTGTGGAGTTTCTGGAACACAAAAATATTAAAATAAGTACGATATTATCATGTGGAGTTTCTAATCCTTGGCCAGCAATTGATGGTATACATATACCTGTTATGGTACCTAATCGTGATGCTGCAACATACAGAAATAGAAAAGGAATAATATCTCAAAATGTATTGGTTGTTGCAATTATGGTATGGAGTTCATATATGTTCTTAGTGGATGGGAAGGTTCAGCTCATGACTCGAAAGTGCTATATGATGCACTAACAAGGAGGACTAACAAATTTGTGGTTCCAAATGGTAAATTTATATATTAAAATGATAAGTTAATGAGTAATATATTATATCTTAAACTAATAATTACATTTTGTAGGAAGATATTATTTAGCTGATTGTGGATTTGCAAATAGATCCAAACTTTTGGCTCATTTTCGAGCTACTAAGTACCACCTTCAAGATTTTGCTGGCCAAGGATGTGATCTAGAAACTCCACATAAGTTGTTCAATCATCGTCATGCGTCACTAAGAAATGTGATTGAGAGAATTTTTGGAGTTTTTAAGTCAAAGTTTCAAATATTTAAATCTGTTCCTCCGTTTTCTTATAAAACGCAAACAAAATTAGTGTTACCTTGTGTAACATTACATAATTTTCTTTGTCGACATTGCCGGTCATATGAATTTCCAGCTGAAGAATATGTTGAAGTTAGTACTATTGAAACCATGGACGACAACATTGGTTCTCAAACTGAAGATGTTTTTGAGATACAAGATCAAGAAAGAGAATGTGTTAATTTATGGAAAGAAACAATACTTCAACAAATGTGGAGTGATGCAACTGGTAGCAATTAAATTTGGTGATTCAATTATCCTTTTTATGTAATTTTCGAATAATGTTGTTACAAATTATGATCTCTTAAATCGTTATTTCTTTGTGTGTGATTGCGTTTTTCTTGAGACTGAATTGACAATTTTTGTTTCTTGCAATAGATCTATTTTATTCATTCACAACTGCAACGTGTTTTGAGTAATTGAAGATGAGAGGCAAAAGCAGAGGATGTTGTCTCTTCTCAAATGACTTGTGATTCCTTTGTAGTTCCCTACGTTTACGTACAAAACACAATGTTAATACTTAATCATTCTCTGTTTATTAGAAAACAACGTTTTGACTTTTTCAATTGAGTGATACTAATTCATTGGTTAGTTACCTGCAAGTTTTTGGGAGTTCCTCAGAAGATGGAGGACCAGGAGCCATGTAACACGACATAGAATCTCTCCAAGTAACAAACGGCGAAGAATTGTAGAGATTGAAATTACTACGATAAACAAATTTGTTTTTGGTGAAATCAAGTGAGTAGTATGATTTCTTGACTTCAGGATCTTCCTCGTGAAATTTACGAACTACATCTTTAATCTCTTCAAAAATGTTTAAAGGAACACCATGATTGATCACCTAAAATCTAGAGTGTTACAATCCTTTAAAATTATCTCTTCGATAACAGCCCCTTAGTTTCCGAAGAATTATTTGTTATCGTTGGTTTTTATATAATTCAGACGACAAAAAAAAAAGAAATCGACTACGTTGATTATCGAGGCAGAGGATTTATCGTCGAGTGGGGAAGTGAAGATGTACGAATCAGCGAAAGTCGCCGACGAATCGGATCGTACGGCTTTCCGGCGAGCAGAGAAACAATACAAGCTTTATTATGAACAGGATTCTAAGTTCTCTAGAAAGTAATTTAATTTGTTTTCTTCGCTTCACTTGCGTGCGTTTGTTATATCGTTCCGTTTATATTCAGTTTCACTTGAATTTACAGGAAGAAGCTACCAAAACCTGTTGATTTGTCTGCGTTACTTGATTTTAATTTGATTCGACAAGATCTCAACAAAAATGGTGTCCTGCCAAACGGAATTAGGGTTTCCGAAGTTAATTCCTCGGTTTTCTGCCTCGAGAATCGCCCCGGTAAGTTTTAAATCTCCAGTTTTCAAATTAGGATCCAATGGACTCAGCTTTTGAACATTGTTGAAATGTTAGAACTTATGGATTGAGATTATACAGGGTTTTACTTTATCCCTGGTGCATTGAGTTTGGAGGAGCAATGCAAATGGATTAAAGAGAGTTTGACGTATTTCCCACAGCCTCAGAATAGGACAAACCACAATGCAATTTATGGTCCTATTGCTGATTTGTTTGATTCAGCTAAAGAAAACAAGGTTTTGGTTCAGGAGGATCTTACTAACAACAAATGGAAGTTCTATGACCAAGAAGAAGAAGATATTGTGAAAGCCAAACAAAGAGGTTGCAAATCAGTTTCCTCTGCAGTTCTTTTAAGGAAGCTTCGTTGGAGCACGCTTGGCTTACAATTTGATTGGACCAAGGTCATAATCTTGTTCTTGTTTTGATGAATCTTTGGCACCTATTGCAACCTGAAATGGAAGCTGATGGATTTTCGCCTTTTCTGTGCAGCGTAATTATGATGTATCTCTCCCTCATAACAACATACCTGATGCATTGTGTCAACTAGCTAAAACACACGCTGCCATTGCAATGCCTGTGGGGGAGGAGTTTCGTCCCGAGGCTGCAATTGTAAACTATTTTGGCTTAGGTAAAGTTACCTAAAACTTTGTACTTCGTAATCTAGAAAAGGTGTAATCTGTAAAAGATGTTGACCTTCCCAAACCGTTTAACACACTTAGGTGATACTCTTGGAGGCCATCTTGATGACATGGAAGCTGACTGGAGTAAACCCATAGTAAGCATGAGGTATCTCTCTACCTTCTTCTTAGCAAGACATAATACAGTATATACATTTTGAAACGCCATGCAGTAATTATATTCTCTCTTACGCAGCCTGGGATGTAAAGCTATTTTCCTTTTAGGCGGTAAATCAAAAGAGGATCCTCCGCACGCTATGTATCTCAGAAGTGGAGATGTTGTTCTAATGGCTGGAGAAGCCAGAGAATCCTATCATGGTAATCTTAATCCACTTTGCATAATGAAGATTTTAACTTGTAAAGAAAGAATCCCAAATTGCATATTCTGTCTCTCTGATTGATCTAAGATCAATCATTTGATGTTGCAGGCGTACCTCGTATCTTTACAGACGAAGAAAATGCAGAAATTGGCGCACTTGAATCAGAATTGTCTCATAAAAGTGGACATTATTTCGCTGAGTACATCAAAACCTCGAGGATCAACATTAACATCAGGCAAGTTTTCTAAATTAGCATTGAGCCAGAAGATTAAAAAAGGTCAAATTATTCTGCTGAAATTTTGAGAGATTAGAGATTCTGGTGAAATTTAGAGGTTCTACACCAATGTTGAAAACTTCATACAAAAGCAGATTTGTTCTGCTGAAATTTTAAGAGTTTACACCAATATTGAAAACTATTGTATAATTTACAAAAAAAGAAATATCACTATTTAGTTAGCATACGTATGTGTGTTGTATTTATTGCAAGTCAAAGAAAAAACCAGTTTGGTGCCTGAAAGTCTGAAACTATAGCTCAAGCCGCTTGCCAGGCAAGGATGGTGTACTTTGTACATCTCTGAAGAAGTTTTGGGGATCCACGGCGGTTTTCACTTTCACCAATCGATCAAAATTTTCTCCGAAATACATCCTACCGTAAATCTCTCCTTCTTTGTAACTGTTGATGCCATGTTTATTAATTCCGATATCCAAATCTCTGTAATTGATATATGTGTGTCTAGGGTTCTTGGTCTCATAAGGAGCCATGTAGCTATAAAAGGTTCTCGCTTTCTCCAAGAAACTGCGTTCAGCTTCAGTTCCAGGATCTTTCCAGTTCATGGAATGCTGAAATTTTGTAAAGCATGTTCCTGTGCGGGAATGGAGTCTTCGTAGGTGCCACCTGGCTCATTATCCCTCCGTACGGATTGAACACTAAACCTACTTTCCCAACTTCGATCAGCTTGTTGAACAAGAAATCGAATTCTTCTTTGGGGATCTCTTTCGCCACGAAATCCGATTTCCGTTTACCAAAACTTGCTTGATCCGGGTTCCGTTCCAGTAGAATCTCAGGTTTGATCTGTGTAGCGTTATCGTTGTTAGCCCGCCACATAACTGACTGTATCCACGTCATCTCCGTGCAATTCTCCTTCTTTAGACCAAGCTCTGGGAACTCTTTGGTTAGCTGAGAGAAAAGAGTGTCCTGTTTCCCTAAGTAGAGAGCCAGGACTGATGCTCGAACCGTTTGGTTTTTGTTTCGAGTCACGGGCTGTAACAATAGCCTCATGAACAGAGCTAGATAAGTTTGGGTGCAACAAACTGCCATTTGTGGACCATGTCAAGAGCATTTTCGTCCAAGTATTTCTCTACTCTGAAAACTGTTACAGTTGGTGGTACAGGAACGAGCTTGATCCTAAAAGCTAGGATAACGCCGAAGCTCGGACCACTACCGCCGTTAATCGCCCAAAACAGATCTTCTCCCATTGTTTTACGATCAAGAAGCTTGCCGTTGACGTCAACGATTTTAGCATCAGTGACATAGTCAACGGACAGTCCGTACTTTCTGATCAAGTTTCCGTAACCACCACCACTGATGTGACCTCCGGCTCCGACTGGGACAAATTCCGGCAGGGAATCCATGGGTTTTGCTTTTTGACCAAATGTTGTAATAAACCTCTCCAAGTGTAGCACCGGCTCCAACCCAAGCGGATTCGCCGTCGATAGTGATGTTACGGAGATAAGTCATGTCGAGGAGGAAGAAAGGATCGTTGGAGACGCAGGAAACACCTTCGTAGTCATGACCACCGCTTCGAGTTTTCAGTTGAACATTTACCGATTTCGTGCAGACGACGGCTGCTTGGACATGGGGCTCAGAACGCGCCGCGATTACAATTATGGGTTTTGGAGTCGTAGTGGTGTTGAAACGCGCGTTTCGGATGTTAGCGCGTAGGATCGGGGTATAAGCGGTTGCGGTTTTGGGTAAAACGACGTCGGCTAATTGTTCAGGAGGAACTTTGGTGTGATTGGTGAAACATTTAAGAAAATTGTCGTATAATGTGTTCGAAGGTTCGACGGCAAGAGAAGTAGAAACGAAGAATACTAATAAAATGAAGGAAATAAAACTAAAGAGCTTCATTTCTCTTTGTTGATTAACTTTGGGATAGTTTGTTGTGGTTAAATACTAATTGAAAGTCATGAATTTTCTGTTATTGGTTCTTACCTTTGAGATCTTGTTTTGGATTTTGTTATAATGATCAAAGGTTATTGTCTTATCTTTGACTGGTTTCAATTGTTTCTACCCTTAAAATAGATTCACTAGATTTTGACCCAATCATTTCAAATTCATCATAATTCACCATTTCAATTGTTTTCCTCTTTCTTAGTTCTCTAACATTTCTTTTTATAATTTTTATGACTAGTAAATTATATGCACAGAAGGTGAAGCCAATAAGTTCCCTATCAATAAAAACGAATGTACAGTATATAGTATTGAGTTGAGTGAATTTTGATGTAAGAAAACATTCGATAATTACAAAATTAGTATTTTAGACTTGATATACTGGAACGAATATTAAGATATATGTACTTGTTAAAAATCCCATGATAATCTGCACAATGATAAGCGGATAATCACCACCTTGGTTCAAATAATAAATTCGAAGAATGTTTAATGCTTTAATGGACCAAACCGGTCTAGTTCGGTTCGGTTAGTATTAAATCTAGTCTTATGTTAGGTATATGTATAGATCCGACTCATAAGCGTAAGCAAACATATACAAAAAAGACGAAGAAACAAAACTGGCACAAATCGACTCTCCGTCCATTTACGGTTAAAAAATCTCATATTTCTCTCTTCTCTGTCCGGTGGGTTTTCAACTGATTTCGTTGGTCTACAGATTTGATTATGCCTTATTTCAAAAGATTCAGTCCTTCAAGGGATTATTTTTGCTGTGGTTTATGCATTGTTACTCCGACATGGGTTTGCGAAACCAATCACACATTTTATTTTTTCTGGATTTTGATTTCTTTCTTTCTACACTTATTGAGAATTAATTCAGAATTTGGGTTTAGGGTTGATACCTGCCTAACTCACAGCAAAATCATGTTTGAGGGAACAATATAAATAAAAATGTCATTCACAACAAAAACATGACTAGAAAAAGTTAGACACACTTAACTCGATAGAGTTTGAACCCGAGACGTTTCAGACTCTCAGATTATTTGCTAAGGTTTAAGCAAAATATGACCAAAAGCAGGATTCTGGGTCTGAACCAGAGACTAATAAACTCAAAAGTGTAACCTTTTTTCCCATCTCAGCCTCTTCTTTTGTTCTTCTTACCGATTCCGATCACAAAAAAGTTTGATTTGTTATTACAAGTTTTGTTTCCGAACACCCGCCGCAAACACCTTCGTTCTTTACGGAGACAGTCTCTTCTTATGTCCGTGTCTATCTTCTCTTCGATCTGTCTTTTTTTGGGTTACTTCTGCTTTTGAATTCTTCTGTTTATATCCCTTTTGTTCGAATTTCATCCTCCTTCTGCAATTAATCTTATTTATCTGGTTCTGTTGTGTGTTCTTCTGTAAATTTGGTTTTTTTTTTTTTTTTTTCTGATTTCAGATACATGGATTCGAATGCACAGATGCTGGTCCTGAGTTCTTGGATTGTAAAAGTGAGTTTTTTTTGTTCCTAATTATTATATAATCATTGAGATATTTTTAGTTCATAAGTACTTTAAGGCTTATGAAAGTGATTAGAACAGTTTGGTGATGCCAAGAGCCTCTTTTAGCTCACCATTACTTCGTTTCTGTTGGCAATTTACGTTTCTCACGAAATCTTGAATCATGTTTTTCCACAGATTGGTGACCTTAGTCTTAATTTGCTATGGCGTTTCATACACATTGTGGTGAGCTTATGGTACATTGTCACTGGGATCTTTGAGGCAATTGAAAGCTATACCATATCGTTAGGGTTGGATAAAAAGTACAGTCCCATCGATATTGACAAACTTCGGTGTCTAGCTGTTGTAGTGGACACCGAAGAAGCTCGAGATGTTTCTAAGGTTATTGAGCTTTTGCAATGGCTAACAGCCATTGGTGTGAAACAAGTTGGTCTATTTGACTCCCAAGGTAGATGCTTTAGCTAATTTTCTCCATTTTCGGTTCATTAATACATATATATGATCACTGAAGTTGGCTTATTCAGGATTATTGAAGAAATCCAAGGATTTAATTCTTGAAGTCGTTCCAGGTTCAATGTTGTTAGAGGTAAGGTAATCTCATACCTTTCCTTCAGTTTGCTTCTTTGCTCATGATTCAAATTTTTACTTTCTAGCTCGTGATATGAAGGACTTAATAGATTGGATAAAAACTGTGCATATTGATATTACTATCTCATAAAAGTATTTGCAGTTCTTCCATGAGCCTTATATGTTAACTTTACCTTCTCAATGTTTTTGTCTTCCTCTCAGAACATTGGTAAGAAGGATTTTTCGCCTGATGGAAAGTGCATTGCATTGGAATTTATTTCATCTTCCGACAATAAAGATGCTGTTGTGAAGGCAGCCAACATACTTCTTCAGAAATACTTGATATCCAGCCATCCTGAGAATGATAAAGCAGACAACTTTTTTACAGAGTCTAATCTGAACGAAGCATTGAGAGTTGTTGGTTTGTGTTGATCCTATCATATGGAATTCAAGTCACTGTTAAAAAATATATTTTCAAAAAAGTGATGATCTAAAGTCTAGCAGGTGAGAATGTACATGTGCCCGATCTGTTGCTGGTTTACGGACCTTTAAGGAGCCACTTTGGTTTCCCTGCTTGGAGACTTCGATATACTGAAATAGTGTACGTTCTTTTTACTCTTTTTCTTTACACCTTTAGTATACTTAAATCTCATAGGTTTATCTTTTCTTGGTATTTGATTGTCGGTAGACATATGGGATCTCTTAAGTATATGAGATATGGTTCCCTCGTGAAGGCAATTCACAAGTTCACAGGGGTACGCCAAAACTATGGTAAGTCTTTTATCTTCCACTAAGTGGCAACCAAAGATCATTCACAGTTTAGACAGTAAATATTCTAACCTTTGACCAGAACTGGCAATAGAATATCAGCTCAAAGTTAGGACACTAAAGTTTTTTGCCTTTGACTTGAACTAAGTCTTCCTTGTCTTTTTAATCTCAGTACTTTAGTTATAAAGCTCCCGCCTTTGACTTGGACTGAGTTACCCATTAGCTATGTTCTTTTATTTGACTGGTTCTTCTTGACAGGAACTTAACGGTGATTAGAAAGCAGACTTTAAGAGATCAAATTTTGGTTTGTCATTTACATGTTTATCGTTAATGAGAGGATATTATTGGAGATCTATTAATTCAGTGGAACCGTGAGTATTGCCAATTTATTCACATTATATTCTGAGAATTCTATGTATAGGATAAAGTTTCAAACTGAATAGTAACAAGCCAATCTCGTTTTGCCACGAGTTCTGGTTTGCTTGGTTTTCAAGTGTAAACAAAAATAGAACATAAGTTTTCAGATTGTTTCAGCGCCAAAAAGAGTTCCTTTTTTCTTTCTTCTGTTAAATAGATTGTAAAACCAAGAAATCAAACTGGTTTATGCACAAAAGTCTGTTACAACTGTTCATATTCAAATGGAATTGGAAGCTTTGATCATTGAAAGGAGCTGTCTCTGTGCATTATCCTGTATGCGGTTTCAGTATTCTGTTTCCAATAGACCATCGATAAGCCCGAACTCAAGCGCCTGCAGGAAAATAATCAGAATTCAGCATTAAGGATTATGAAACGTAACAAAGACAATGTCTGGTTGTCAAAAAAAAAGAAACAAAGACAATGTCTACAAGCTGTGGCTCCGTCACTGGTTTTCCTCTTAAGTCCTGACGCCGGTGAGCCATAGCTCATTACTATGAAATCCCAGTTAATGTATTATATTTGATTGGTAACATTAACTTAAACATGAGTATCAGGGGCAACATACCTCAGATGCAGATAAGAAACGATCTCTTTCAGTGTACTGCTGCACTTTCTCGAGAGGTTGTCCGGTGAAAGCTGCATACATCCTGTCAATTTTCTGCACGTACAGACAGCCAAAGAGATCAATCAGTAAGATTCATTTTTTAGCCCCAAGACATGACATTTCAGATTCGTAAAGCAAGAAACTTGAGAATAAAAAGAGACAGGGAGACTTACTTGTCGAGCTTCGATGGCTTCATTCACCTGTCTCCTCACGTCCTCCACATGTCCCTACCACAATATGTCAGAACGAAATCAATTAAGTTCATAGGCCCATAAGATTCCAACTACAGTGTTACTAACAAGGAGAATTTAAGAGCCATACTCCACATCCTGTTTGTGGTTGATGTATCATAATACGAGTATTTGGCATTGCATAGCGCATTCCTTTTTCACCTCCAGCAAGAAGAAGTGCTCCTTGGCTTGCAGCTACTCCAAACGCCACTGTTCCAACTTTAGGTTTTATCTAAAGATCATTTTAAAAAAAATTCAATAGGCCAATACACCATAGTTTCTAGGTTGTGGAATCATTATTACAGTACAATAAAAAACTTACCCAAGACATACAGTCATAAATTGCTAAGACGGAGTAGGTGCTCCCACCAGGACAATTCAAATACATCTGAAACAGAAATTACTTGCAAGTAAATATGAGATTTTACTTTCTTGAAGAGTGATTGTGAAAAAAGCAACTTTCGGCTAACCAGGATGTCGGATTTCTCATCAATAGAAGCAAGGGTTACAAGCTGAGATATGACTCGCTGAGCAACCTGTGCGTTAATCGGTTGTCCGATAAAGATTATGCGGTTACGATATAACACAGAAGAAAGGTCCAAAGGTCCTCCGGGAGTCATCACTGAAGGCATTACAGGTGGGTTTCCTTTTTTCGCCTCTATCACACCAAATCTAAACATTGCAACACAGAAAAAAAATCAGTTCATCAGACTGAAATTAGAAAGGTTGAGGCATCGTCAACCAATTTATAACCATATATTCTCTGGTGGGTATGTATTATCATAAGAAAGAGCCTGAATGATGTATAGTAGCGTCAGTAGACATTAGTACTAAGGAACTCTGACAATAATTCTAACAAAGAGAAATGCACAGAATTGGATTCTGAAAGAGCTAATGACTTGAGAGTTCCATGAAAAGGAAGGCAGTGAGCTATTGCAATTTCAATTTCAACGGTACGACCATAAACTGCAAAGACGAGGGAGAATAGAACAGAGATGAATGACCTTGGATCGATACTACGAGGATCATTGCTATCAATCCTTATTGGGGATCCAGAAACATTACTCGAAAGTCCTGAAAAGCGTCAAACAGAACCCAATCTCAGACACAAATCAACGAATCCGGCAACTGAAACAATACTCTTCAGTATCAAACAACTAGTAGCAACAAGCAACTCAAGTTCCAACATTCCAGATAAAGTTAACACGCAAAGGCTTTAAATTTACCAGGTTTCGTAGAATCGCCATACGGATTAGGCAGGGCAGAAACTATGCGTCTTGTTTGATTTCTACACAAAATCAAATAAATAAACAAAAAAGAGAAAAAATTTACGGTCATTCAATACATGGAGCCAATTTATAACTGAAGTAGAAGCACAAGAATATGAACATCGTGTGAGCATTATTGCGTTTAAAAAGAGAGAACCTTTGATTGTGAGATAGATACGGCAAGGGTCTAGGGTTTCGAGTTCGAGAAGAGAAGGAAATACCAATAGGAGGTGAAATTGCCAAACCCGCCATTACCAGAGCTTAACGTTTTCTGGGTTTTTTCTCTGTCAATGAACCAAAAGATCAAATCTTTTCGGGTTCGGCGTGGATAGATGTCAGGGGATGGGAAAACAAACACAAGTTAATGTTTGGAAACGAACTGAAAACAACCCAGCCCAACCAAGGCAATAGCAAAAGAGACACGTCCGAGACTCCGAGTCAATCAGAAGGTTTCATAACACAAAATAAATAGGATTTTCTGAATCTTACATTATGATGATTCTGTGAAGAAGCTATTATTTACTGATTTATTTTGATCTTCTCATGATCAATTTATCAATATAATAATAACTATCTCAATAAAAATAATTATGGTAGTATCTTTTCATTAATATATTTTTATTTATAAATAAATATTATATATAATTGTAACTCTTATGGTTATAATTTTACAGTTTTGTTTATTATTCGTAATTTTTCATTATATTTTTTTATTCTTACTTTTTCATTTATGAATAAATATTTTTATATATAAATAACTTTTATAGTTATATTTTTTACAATTGTATCAATTTTTTTTTGTTTTTTTTTTTATTTTTAAATAAATATCTCCTATATGTAACTATAACTCATATGATTATTTTTTTATTGTAACTATTTTTTATAGAGAAATGTAATTAGGATTGTGTTTATTTATTCGTAGCTTTTTTCTAACGAATCTTTTTACTTATCAATTAGGGTTATCGGCCTAATTTTATCTTACTAATTTTATATGACCGCAAATGTACACAAAATAATGTGTTCTATTTAATTGCACCTCGAGTTTGTCGTATGAGTGTAATTAAACACATGTTTCAATTTCATGGGTTATGTATTAGTTATCGGTGAAACCGTAAGACCAAACCGGTTTATGGTTTCAGACACGAACCATATGAGCCGTTTTCGTTGCCTTTGAACCCGATTGAAGGTAAAAGCTTCGCAATTGAAGAAAATGAAGGAAATCAAATAATTGACTTCCAAAACCTAAAATCGGAAAGGGGAAGTTCTTTCTGATATCAAAATTAAGCAAGAATTCAAGTGCAAAGAGTGAGTCTTCAGATGTTGGTACATGGAGGGTTATGGTGTTCCTCGTCGTTGCTAGTGTGGAGAAAGAATTGAGTCGAAGCTCTCAAATTCGAAAAACAATCCTAACTGCAATTTTTTCCGATGTTCATATGCAACGACTAAGAGGGTGAGATTAATTTGCGAATATCTCCAGATGTTCATATTTGTTATTTTCGTGACCAGCTTTAAGCGTCAGATGTTCATATTTGTTGAATTGACCTAACGTTGGTTGTAGCTTGAAGACGACAAGCATATTTTCAAATGGATGGATAAAGCAATAGTTAGTGAATTAGAGATTTTGAATTTAAAAATGGAGAGTCTTCATTAAGAGCTCATTACTTTAAAGTTGAAAATTGGAAAGATACAAAGAGAGTTTGAGAGTGACATAATGGAGAGCGCTGAGAAAGTTTTGATGGATGTTAAGACTTGGTTACGAAGATGTTCGTGCTCTTGATTTTATGCTTTGTAGTTGCTTGTATTAGTTTTAAGCTTCTAGCTTGAAAACTTGGGTTTCAATGTCTGAGTTTGATAGATTGTTTCAATGTTAAACCTTGTTCAATGTCAATGCAAAACCTTGGTTGTATTAGCTTTTGGTGAATGAAAGAAACAAACTTCTTTTGATAAATTCATGTTATATGCTTTTATATGTTTTGATGAAAAAATGGGATGAAAGAAGCTTGTGTGAATGAATGAGAGATGAGATAAAAGCTTCTTTTGGTAATTGTGATGTTCATGGTATTAGTGAGGTCTACTTATTGGTAAGGCAAGAGAGAACCAAAAGCAATGTTTCATTGGAAACCAAAAGTAATGTTTACATTGTGTCAATTTAGCCATAAATATGACATAGAAAAATCCTATGTCTTTACCAAAAACTTACCAAAACATAGACTTTCTCATGTTTAACCGAAATTAAGAAGCATATAACAAAAGCATTGAGTAGTTCATAAATCAAACATCAAATAACTGTTAGATTTCAGAGAGAAGAGTCAAGAATAAGAGAAGAGATTGAGAGAATAATCGAAGAATACATAGATTGATTAATTGGATAAGTGTATCAAAGGTTACAAAAGACATATATATAAAGGTTACAATCGTTTTGCAAAGAGGAAAACCCTAACCGCCGCGGAGATGACCATTGGGAGAAGAGAGGGTGACTTTGGCAATCCCGAGACCTGTCGCTTTCGCCTTGGGTCGCACACTCCCTCGGTCTTGCGGCCTATCGCTATCATCTCGGGTCTTTCGCTCCCTCGGCCTTAACAAAAAAGCTCTGCTGGTCCCCACTCTCCCTAACGGTCATATCTGCTTAGTTAGGGTCAAGTGGGACCCTAACTAAGCCTCCCAAACGATCCAAGAAGCTTCCGCGCATCGCATTTGACATTTGAGAAAATGTTGACTTTTTGCGGTACGCATTGACTCGATCCCGCAGTACATGTCCCTTGGACATTTTCCTTCCCGCTGTACATGTCCCTCGAACATTTTCCTTCCCGCGGTACGTACTGTGATATACCGCGGTACGTGTCTTCCTTGGATATATTTCCTTCTCGCGGTATGTACTGCACTGTACTGCGAGACGATTTTCCTCAATCTCAGTCTTACCCATGGTACGTGATGGTCCTTTCCGCAGTTCGTACCAGAACTTCATGCGGTGCGTACTGGGACTTCCCGCGGTACGTACTGGACCTTCCCGAGGTACGTCGGAGGTCCGCGCGTTGAATTTTCCGGTCCGTGCGTTGACCACGTACCACGGTACATGAAAACCTTCCCGTGGTACGTGCCTCTCGTCGTAGTGGTCCTGCGGTTCTGGTAAGCTGATTCGACTGCCGTTTGTGACCCGATACACTTTTCCACACTCCAATACTCTTTTGTTACCCGATTTATATTTTGATGGCCTTGATAGGTCTTGATCAATACTCCCCCTCAAGTTTGACATCTACAAGGTGGATGAGAAACTTGGAAGACCCACGGCCCACACCTCATTAAAAACCTTAGAGAGAAAACCACTTGGGACAAAACTCATCTAAAGGAAAAAGAGTATGTGAAACCGTGAGTGAGGGGACCTTTGATCAAGGGTGTGTGATATCTGTGAGTCCAAGCTTGGGGTATATGTGATCACATACCTTGGGACTCGCGGCCTTTGTGAAGATATCCGCCAATTGATCCTCACTCTTTGTAAAGCACATCAAGATTACTTCTTCAAGAATCTTTTCTCGGACTTTGTGGCAATCAATCTCAATGTGCTTCGTCCTCTCAGGAAACATTGAGTCGAGGCAATATGTATGACGGCTTGATTGTCATAATGCATGGTGATGGGATGAGCTTTCTCAATTCCAAGATCTTTGAGAAGTGCTTTCAACCAAGTCAACTCATTGGTCAATTTCTTCATTGCTCTATACTCCACCTCGGCACTAGAGCATGACGCAACCTTTTGCTTCTTTGTTTTCCATGTTACCAAGTTGCCTCCGATAAAGGTCTAATAACCGGTGGTTGATCTCCTATCATTGCGATCTCCGGCCCAATCCGCATCACAATACGCCATAATCTCGGTGTTGTCATTCTTTCCCATCCAAATACTTTGACCCGGGCTTCCCTTGAGGTAACACAAGATGCGATCCACCATACTCCAATGATATTTTGTAGGATTTTGCATGTGTTGGCTGATTTGGTTTACGGCAAAGCATAAATCTGGTCTAGTGATGGTTAAGCTTATCAACTTTCCCACAAGTCTTTGGTATTGAGTTGCATCCTCAAGCGGTTCATCATTTTTCTCCCCCTTTCTTGCGACCTTGTAGTCATCTTCTAGAGGGGTCTTGGCTGATTTGCAACCTAATTTTCCTGTATCATTCAAGAGATCAAGTGTGTACTTTCTTTGGGATAGAAATAAGCCTTCCGATATCCGGCAAACCTCAATCCCTAGAAAGTACTTTAGTTCTCCAAGATCCTTAATATCAAATACGGATTTAAGATATGATTTAGTGTCAACAATACCATCCTTGTCATTGCCGGAAATGATCAAGTCATCAACGTATATAAGCACCAACATTATCCCTTTGTCGGTTTGACGATGAAATAAGGTGTGATCGGCTTCCGACCTCTTAAATCCCCGAGCTAGAAGAGTTGTGTTCAACTTATGATACCATGCTCTAGGAGACTGTTTTAAGCCGTAGATAGCTTTCCTTAGTCGGAGGACTCTCCCGGGAGATACTTTATGTTCAAGTATGGGAGGAGGTTGCATGTATACCTCTTCTTCAAGCTCGCCTTGAAGAAAAGTGTTTTTGACATCCATTTGCCAAAGTTCCCACGCTAGGTTGGTAGCAAGTGAGAGCACTACTCGGATGGTGTGAAGTTTGGCCACGGGAGCAAAGGTTTCGACATAATCATCACCGTATGTTTGTGTGAAACCTCTTGCGACTAGCCAAGCTTTGTGGCGTTCAATTTCCCCGGTGCTTTTGAATTTTATAGTGAAGACCTACCGTGAGCTTACTGCCTTCTTTCCCGGAGGAAGACTTGCTTCTTCCCACGTATTATTTTTCTCCATGGCACTAGCCTCGGCATTGACCGCTTCACACCATTCTTTGATCCCTTTAGCTTCCTCATACGTCTTGGGAATGTGATGTGTCTCAATTTTTCCAAGATAAGCCATATATTCTGATGGTGGAAGGTCAAGAGAACACACGGCTTGGATGGGATGTGCTACGACCTCATTGTTGTAGTAGATTCTTGTATTGATTCAATTAGACGGATCCTTCCTTATCCGTGAGTTTCTCCTTAGTAAAGGTTGTTGGGGTTCTTGAACCACAGGGAAGTCGTTGGGGTTGTGATCTCTGACATCGACATCCTTATTGGCCAAGCATCCTCACTAGGCTACACCAACAAAATCCCAAAGGCCTAGTGACATTTATCCTTAGGAAGATCAGAAGACGCGCATCACTTCGGTTGGGCGCGACTTCGGGAAAAAGAGAAGCCGTGAGACGCAAGGCGTGAAGACGTAGGGCGCAAGGCAATGAGACTTGGGAAGCAAGCTGTGAGGCGACCGTTAGATGGATAGGGTGTATGGGTCTTCCCCAACGGTCAAAGTGGTCCCGGGAATATGACCGTTGGGCGCGTGCAGCTTCAGAGTGGTCCCGGCTGGGCGCGTGAAGAGCAGGTGGTCCCCTCCAGCCGCCAATGACCTCAGGTGGTCCCCTCCAGCCTCCAACGACTTCTTCTCTCTCTTCTCTTCTTCTCCTTTGCGATTTTTCTGTCTATTTAAGCTGAATAATTGTATCTTTGAGTTTCTATGGAGTTTTAATGGAAGCTCTCTTCATATTCTCTCAAAACACTCTCCAATCTCTTATTCTCTAAGTTTTCGCAATGTGTACTCAAACTCACATGGTATCAGAGCAGTGATATCCTCTCACCATGCTTCCATTAGTCTCTTTTCATCACTCTCTGTTTTTCTTCTCTATTGTCTAGTCCTTGAAACTCAAAATTCGCGGTGAAAAGCTTGGGTTCTACCTCCGGTGCGCATCCTTCCTGTGGCTCTTCTAAAAGTTTTGAAGAAAAAGGCTATCTTTGAGTCCTATATACAGAAAAGCTGGGATCTTTGGTGAACTTTAGCATCAAAAGAGTAAGCTTTTCTCATCCAAACTCAAGGAAATCTTGAAATCTCTCTTGTGAAGCCTTATCGGAAGCTTTAAAGGGAAAATGTCAAGTCTTTTCTCTCTTCTTGAAGCCGTGCTCTCTGGTGTTCTTAAGTGAAGAATCTTAGTCTCTCCTGTTCGTGATTTCAAGAAAGCTCCAATCTTTCAAGTCTTTCTTTGGGACATTTCTCAGCCGACACAAAAAAAGGTGTAATCTTTCTTTCTCAAATGGATCCAAGTAAACTACAAGTGGTTCCTATTATGCTTAAAGGGCCAAATTACTTGCTGTGGGCTAGAGCTGCAAAGACTACCATTTGCACAAAGAAAGGCTATTGGAGTCATATAGTCAAAGATAGACCCTTAAAGAAGTCCGCATCAAGTGAGGAAGATGAGGAAGTGCTTGATGAGGATGATGATTGGTTCCTCATGGATCAATCTGTCAAATCCATCATCTTGGGATCACTAGACAAACCCATATTAGAAGCCTACTACTACTGTGAGACAGCTAAAGACTTATAGGAATCCTTGAAGAAAGTATATGGTAATATTTCAAGTCTTACTCGGGTTTTTGAAGTTAAGAAGGAATTGAGTAGTCTTTACCAAGATGACATGGAATTTACGGAATACTTTGGTAGATTTAGATCTTTGTGGGCTGAGATGGATATGCTTAGACCAATGACATTGGAGCCTAAGGTAATTATGAGTAGAAGTGAAGAGGATAAAGTCCTCGGCTTGATGATGAATCTTAATCCATGCTATACGGATCTTTTTAAACATATCTTGAGGACTGCGGCTACTACTCATTCACTTCCTAGTCTTGAAGAAGTCTATTGGTCTATTGGAAAGAAAGGGAAGTTCGGGTCTAATAATTGCCAACAAAGCTCAAGTTAAGACCGAAGATAAGAAGAGGCTAATATGTGAGCATTGTAAGAAGAAAGGTCATGCCAAAGATAAGTGCTGGATTCTTCACCCACATCTTAAGCCAGCCAAGTTTAAAGAAGCAAGGGCTAACCTCACTCAAGAGAAGTCGGATGAACCAAATCAATTGTCTCTAGCTCCTTTCTCTTCGGGTTCATCCTCTTCGGCTGGACAGCAAGAACAAGGAATTGATGCATCATCTTCTTTCCAAGGAGAGGTGATTAAGAAGGCAGACTTGGAAGCTCTCATTCAATCCCTTAAGTCTCTAAGGGATTCTGGTATTTGTCTCTTCTCACATTCTTTATTTAAGCCGATTATCATTGACTCGGGAGCCTCTCACCACATGATTAGTGATAGGGGGCTAATTAGTGATATTGAACCAGCTTTAGGGAGTGTGGTAATTGCTAATGGAGCTAAGGTATCGGTTAGTGGTGTAGGGAATTTAGGCTTACTTAACAAGAAAATGAAAGCTTTCTTTATGCCCGGTTTCTCCTCAAACTTGTTATCGGTTAGGAAAGTGGTAACTGATCTAAATTGTTATGTTATCTTTGGTCCTAATAGTGTTAAGTTTCAGGATATTAAGACTGAGAGCATGATCGGAGAAGGCAGAATCCAAGATGGATTGTACAACCTTGAAGATTCTAAGATGTTTTCTAAGTTTTATAACACTAATGTTGGTTTTTCGAATTCGGCTATTGGCTTGAAATCCTCTGTTTGGCATGCAAGGGCTGGCCACCCTCATTTTCGTGCTTTGAACCTTATGTTACCTCAATTATCCTTTGACAATTTTAGTGATTGTGAAGCTTGCATATTAGGAAAACATTGCAAAACGGTTTATCCCGTATCATCGACCATTTATGATAATTGCTTTGATCTTGTTCATTCCGATGTATGGACTTCACCGTGCATATCTAGGGATAGACATAGATACTTTGTGACATTTATTGATGAGAAGTCAAAATAAACATGGATCACCTTGATGCCATCAAAGGATAAAGTGTTTGATGCATTTAAAAATTTCGAAGCTTACATCACTAATCACTTTAATTCTAAATTGAAGGTATTACGAACGGATAATGGTGGTGAATATATGGGTCATGTGTTCCAAGAACACCTTGCCAAACAAGGAATCCTTCACCAAACAAGTTGCCCTTATAATCCGCAACAAAATGGTGTGGCCGAACGTAAAAATCGGCATCTAATGGAAATAACCCGAGCAATTATGTTTCATATGCACGTTCCAAAACATTTTTGGGGAGATGCTGTCATGACATCATGCTATTTGATTAATCGAACCCCTACCAAGATTCTTCGGGATGTGTCTCCATTTAAGGTACTTAACAAAACTGAACCACATTTAGATCACTTACGTGTATTTGGGTGTCTTTGTTTTGTCTTAGTCCCCGGAGATCTTCGCAACAAGCTTGAAGCCAAAAGTAAACGGTGTATGTTTATTGGCTATTCTCCGACACAAAAAGGCTATAAGTGTTATGACCCGGAGTCAAGAAGAGTGTATGTGTCTCGTGATGTCAAATTCTTGGAAGATAGAGGATTGTATGATGCTACTACATGGGATGACCTTCAGGACTTGTCCGAGCCAAATCTGGACCGAGCCGCCAGCTTGCGGCTTCTTCTCCAACATTTAGGTCTCTCTCGGGAAACGGATGCTGCACCCGCTGGGACGCGTCCTTCGAGCTCACAGTCTCCGCATCGATCCTTGCCCTCTGATACCGAGACACATACACATGCTGTTCCCGACTCGACTCATAGTCCTTCCGCTAATGCTCCGGACGCATCCTACCCAACGTCTCCTCCAGTTCCGACTGTCAATCCGGCCGAGGACTCTAACCCGACCGCGTATACCGATCGGCCTGTGACTTCCGAGACGTCGGGCTTGCATGATGATGTGTCTGTTCCGGGTCGTGATTCTCAGCCCATTCAACCACTTCGTCGTAGTACGAGGGTGCGTAAGGATCCCTCACGATGGGTAGAAACGCGGACATACTACAATGCCTTTGTTATAGCTCATCCGACTCAAGCGGTATTCTCTATGAACCTTGTACCATCTCAGTTTAAAGCTTTTCTTGGGAAGATTGAGCTGGCTCAGGTACCCAAGACGTTTGCTGAAGCTAGTCAAAACCCAGCCTGGATGGAGGCGGTCAATGCTGAAGCCGCCGCAATGGATGTCAATAACACATGGGCTGAGGCTGAACTTCCTCTGCGAAAGAAAGCCGTCTCTTGCAAATGGGTCTTTACCATTAAGTATAAGGCTAATGGAGAGATTGAACGCTACAAGGCACGTCTTGTTGCACGCGGCTTTACTCAAACCTACGAGAAGGATTATACAGACACCTTTGCTCTGGTTGCCAAGCTTCATATGGTAAGGGTTGTGCTTTCCTTAGCTACTAATCTATCTTGGGATTTATGGCAGATGGATGTCAAGAACGCTTTCCTTCAAGGAGAGCTTGAGGAGGAAGTGTATATGACTCCACCGCCGGGGCTTGAGTCTAGGTTTGATCCAGGAAAGGTTCTTCGGCTTAGGAAAGCCATCTACGGGCTGAAGCAATCTCCAAGAGCATGGTATCATAAACTGAGCCATACCCTTCGTGATCGTGGTTTTGTCAAGTCTGAAGCCGATCACACTTTGTTCACCTTCCGGCGGAATCAAGGAATTGTGGTTGTGCTCATTTATGTGGATGAGCTTATCATCACCGGCGATGATAAGGAAGGTATTTCCCAAACTAAGTCTTATCTTCATTCTGTTTTTGACATCAAAGACTTGGGGGAGTTGACGTACTTTCTAGGGATTGAGATTTGTCGTTTCTCGGACGGCTTATTTCTCTCTCAACGAAAGTACACTCTAGATTTGTTGTGTGAGACGGGAATGGAGACTTCTAAGTCTGTCAAAACGCCGATTGATGATGGTTACAAGGCTCATCGAGAGGGGGAGAATGCGGCTGAGCCATATGAGGATCCAATGCTGTACAGGCGACTTGTAGGTAAGCTTATTTACCTTACCATAACTCGTCCTGACCTCTGTTTTGCAGTAAACCAAGTCAGCCAGCACATGCAAACTCCCACAAAGCATCATTGGTCAATGCTTGAGCGCATCCTTCGGTACCTAAGAGGGAGTTCCAGCCAAGGCATTTGGATGGGTAAGCATAATAGTACTACAATATCTGGATATTGTGATGCTGATTGGGCAGGTGATAGGAACGATAGGAAGTCTACTACTGGTTTTTGCACATTCATTGGAGGGAACTTGGTGACTTGGAAGACCAAGAAGCAAAAGGTGGTGGCTTGCTCTACCGCAGAAGTGGAATACCGAGCAATGAGGAAACTAACGGATGAGTTGGTATGGCTCCGAAGTATTCTCAAAGATCTAGGGTATGACACCAATGAACCGACCATAATGCATTGCGACAATCAAGCAGCGATTCACATAACCAACAACTCAGTCTTTCATGAGAGGACCAAGAGTATTGAAGTAGACTGCCACAAAGTTCGGGAACGCATAGCTCAGGGAGTGACCCTTCCGTGTTACACACCAAGTGAAGACCAATTGGCAGACATCTTCACCAAGGCAGCAAGCTCCAAGGTTTGCAACCATATTTATGGCAAACTTGGACTTGTAAGCCTTGATTGCCCTTGACCTCATGTCTCCTAACCTCAAAGTATACATGCTCTTTTTCCCTCATAAAGGTTTTGTCCCAATGGGTTTTCCTTTGTGAGGTTTTTACCGAGGTATATGCTTTGGGGTTTCCAAGCTAAGTCTCTATTACATTGCAGCTTAGCTTGAGGGGGAGTATTGGCCAAGCATCCTCACTAGGCCACACCAACAAAATCCCAGAGGCCTAGTGACATTTATCCTTAGGAAGATCGGAAGACGCGCATCACTTCGTTTGGGCGCGACTTCTGGAAAAAGAGAAGCCGTAAGACGCAAGGCATGAAGACGTAGGGCGCAAGGCAATGAGACTTGGGAAGTGGTCCCGGGAATATGACCGTTGGGCGCGTGCAACTTCAGAGTGGTCCCGACTGGGCGCGTGAAGAGCAGGTGGTCCCCTTCAGCCGCCAACGACCTCAGGTGGTCCCCTCCAGCCTCCAGCGACTTCTTCTCTCTCTTCTCTTCTTCTCCTTTGCGATTTTTCTGTCTATTTAAGCTGAACAATTGTATCTTTGAGTTTCTATGGAGTTTTAATGGAAGCTCTCTTCATATTCTCTCAAAACACTCTCCAATCTCTTATTCTCTAAGTTTTCGCAATGTGTACTCAAACTCACAATCCTCGTTTCCACTCCCCCTCAGGTTGGGCGCAATTCCTTCCTCATAGGTGCCGATGGGAGTATCATCACTAGGTGAGTTAAATTCTCCTTCATTCTGATTCTCATCATTCCCATTGTGACTGATTTCCTTCTCATTTTCCCCGGTTGAATTTCCCAAGTGACTAAGTAGATGTCGAAGGGTTGCGGCTCGATCCGAGGTAGAGTGTGAAAGATCCTTCAAACTTTCCCAATCTATTTGGTCAAAATAGCTCTGTTCTTCAAGGAATTTGACGTCTCTAGAGACATATGTCCGACTAGTGGTTGGATAATAAAACTTGTATCCCTTTTGAGCTGTTGAATATCCGAGAAACATGCACTTAGTACTCTTTGAGTCCAATTTGCTCATTTATTCTCTTGGAATTAACACAAAGCAAACACATCCATATACTCTAAGATGATTAATGGAAGGTTTGTTACCGTTGAGAACCTCAAATGGGGATGAGTCTTTTAAGACTCTTATTGGTATTCGGTTTATGAGTAGGAAGCTGCCATAACCGCATCTCCCCAATATCTCATGGGAACTTTCATGTGGAACATCATGGATCAAACACGCGATCTTTGGATGGGATTAATGTGAGCCAAGAGATAACTAAATAAAGATAAATTCGGAGCTTTAGAGAGAGACTCCTCAAGCACGTAGAGATCTCCATGGGTTCTTACTTTTCCAATCAGTTTGCCACTCTTAATATCTTGAAACCATACTTCATTAGGACCAAAATGGCATAACAATTCAAATCGGAAGTTGTCTTCTTAACGGATAAAAGATTTGAATGAAACTTAGGCATATAAAAGACATTGGTATCATTATCAAATATTCTTAAATTCCCTAAGCCTTTTATCGGTACTTTCTCACCATTAGCTACCACAACATTACCTATTGTCGGCCTAATTTTTTCAAGTAGACTCGGATTGCTAATCATGTGATGAGAAGCACCCGAGTCTACTACTAGGCTCTTACTAGATTTATGAGATAAAAAAATGGTACCGGAGTTGGTGAGAGTGGCGATGGCTTTTATGAGTGCCTCCAAATCTGATTTTCTAACCACATCTTTCATTGAGGAGTTCATAGCCGTTCCATCTTGTGAGATTTCTCCTTGACCGGAGGTACTTGGTTGAGACGAGTCATCCTCCGTTCCATGGGTAAGGTTGGCTTTAGGCTCCTTTTGGAATTTGCTCGGTTTAAGATGTGGCTGGAGGATCCAACATTTCTCTTTGGTGTGGCCGGATTTCTTGCAATGTTCACAAACAACACTTCTCCTATTGTCATCCTGCTTGTATGCTACTCGATTTGCGGAAGGGAGTTCTTTCTTTCCACCAAAGAGACCACTTGAACCTTGTTCCTTGTGAAGCCGAGAACAAATTTCTCCAAGACTTGGCAACTTTTTGTCTCTCAAGATGTGCTTAATGAGGTCTTTGAACTCTGGATTGAGTGTGAGGAGGAGGCTGAAAACTTTTTCTTGTTCACGCCGTTCATTAAGGATTTCCGGATCCAAAGTGCTAGGTCGAAGTGCCAAAGTGCTTGGAGAAATTCATGTCTTCTTGTCGGAGCTCACTTAGCTCTTTTTGAATCTCAAACACCCTTGTGATGTTAGAGATGTCTCCGAAAACCTTTTTGAGAGTATCCCATAACTCCTTTGCATTCTCACAATATGAGTAGGCTTCGAGAATGGTTGTTTCAAGAGAGTTTTGGATGATAGCCTTGACAACTTGGTCTTCTTGATACCACTTGTCTTCTTCATCTAATGTGTCTTCATCTTAAGAGTCTCCTTCTTCATCCGAGGAGTCAATGATTTTTTTCGGAGGCTTTGTCTTGACAATATGTCTCCAAAACCCTTTGCCACAAATTGTGGTTTTTGCGGTTCAAGCCCATACCAAGTAGTTGCTTCCTTTGAGAACAATGGGAATGATTACAGCTTTGTTATGCTCCATGATTCCCTTTAATATTTTGAGTAGAAAAGAGAAAATCGAAATGTGAGTTTTGAAAGATTTGAGAAACCGAGAGAATCAATGAAGATTTCGAGAGTTTTGAGGGGAAGAGATGAAGGAATCAAGAGCAAAGCTCTGATACCATGTTAGATTTTAGAGAGAAGAGTCGAGAATAAGATAAGAGATTGAGAGAATAACCGAAGAATCCATAGATTGATTAATTGGATAAGTGTATCAAAGGTTATAAAAGACATATATATAAAGGTTACAATCGTTTTGCAAAGAGGAAAACTCTAGCCGCCGTGGAGATGACCGTTGGAAGGAGAGAGGGTGACTTCGGCAATCCCTAGACATGTCGTTTCGCCTTGGGTCGCACACTCCCTCGGTCTTGCGGCCTGTCGCTATCATCTCGAGTCTTTCGCCCCCCTCAGCCTTAACGAAAAGCTCTGCTAGTCCCCACTCTCCCTAACGGTCATGACTTCTTAGTTAGGGTCAAGTGGGACCCTAACTAAGCCTCCCAAACGATCCAAGAAGCTCCCGTGCTTCGCATTTGACATTTGAGAAAATGTTGACTTTTTGCGGTGCACGTTGACTCGATACCACAGTACATGTCACTCGAACATTTTCCTTCCTGCGGTACATGTCTCTTGGATATTTTCTTTCATGCGGTACGTGTCTTCCTCGGACATATTTCCTTCCCGCGGTACTTACTGCACTGTATCGCGGGACAATTTTCCTCGATCTCGGTCTTACCCGCGGTACGTGCTGGTCCATCCCGCGGTTTATACCAGACCTTCCTGCGGTGCGTACTGGGACTTCCCGCGGTGCCTAGTGGGACTTCCCACGGTACGTACTGGACCTTCCTGCTATTAGTGAAGTCTATCTTGACCAAGCAATCTTTGTGCAAAAAGAGGGCCGAAGAAAATAAAGTGCCAAATAAGGGTCAAAAGATAAGTTGGTGCAAAAATAGGGTCATCAAGGAAAATGTTCTTTCAAATAAAGTCGTTGGGAAAAAGTGAGTCAAGAACTGGTCCTAATCCGTGAAAGGGACACTTCTTGACCGTTGGGACAAGAAGACAAAGGTGGTCCACACTCGTTTGTCTTCTTATGAAAGTGGTCCCAAAGTGGTCCACACTTGCTTTTGGGACCACTTCATTTTCTCTTTCTTGTATGCTTTCTCTATAAAATCATTGTAACCTCCTTACATTTTATTAATGAAAAAAGATGGTCATCTTCTCCTTTTACTCTCGAATTCTCTCTTTTATTCTTTAATAATTTCATACACTTAGATGAAATTCTTACATGGTATCAGAGCTTTCTTTGATTCTTAAGAGTTTTTAAGGGTTTTTCTCGGTTCTTAATCCATCTTTTCTACTAAATCTCTGTTTTTCTCTCTTATTTCGTGCAAATCTCCATTGGTATACGGAAAAAAACTCAAAAGTGAAGGAAGAAAACCGCATTTGACCCTAAAAACACCTAAAGATTCAATCTTTGGGTGAAGAAACAAGTCAAAGTTTCAATTTTTCTCAGCAAAAACTCCGAAATCTTTCTAGATATGTTTTGTTTCTTGGTGAATATGGATTTCAACCATGGAAAATCACCTATTGTTTCTGTTACTCTAAAAGGGTTTAACTACCTTCTTTGGGCCATAACCTTGAAGAAAAAAATCTGCACAAGAAGGGGTTTTTGGAGCCATATCGTGAAGGATAGACCACCAAGGGTATTCTCTCTCAAGTGACGGTGAAGAAGAAGACTACCTTGAGGAGGATGATGAATGGTTTCAAACCGATCAAGCGGTCAAATCCATCATCCAAAGCTCCTTAGACCCTCCAATCCTTGAAGCCTATTCATATTGTGAGACGGCTAAGGATCTATGGGAAACCTTGAAAAAGGTATATGGAAATGTCTCCAACTTGACAAGAGTGTTTGAGGTGAAGAAAGCTCTTGCAAAACTTCTCCAAGAGGAAATGGAGTTCACGAAATACTTTGGAAAGTTTAGATCTTTGTGGGCTGAACTGGATATGCTAAGACTGACGTCCATAGATCCAAAAGTTATCAAAGAAATGAATGAAGAAGATAAGGTCTTTGGGCTCTTGGTGAACCTTAACCCGAACTACAAGGATTTAGTGAAGCATAACTTAAGGTCAGCTGCTAGCTCAAGATCTCAAATCCAAACGGAACAAGGTTCCATTGGGTCTTCTTTCGGCAAACAAGGCTCAAGGTAGATTTGAAAATAGGAAGAAGTTGGTTTGCGACCACTACAAGAAGAAAGGTCATTCAAAGGAAAAGTGTTGGCTTCTCCATCCTCATCTTCAACCCGCAAAGTTCAAAGACTCCAAAGCCAATGCGTCTCATGGAGCCTCGGAAGAATATGGGTCTATATCTGGTGCAATGCTTGGTTCCTCCTCAAAGGAACAAGAACTCCCATCCGCAGCTTCTTCCTCATTTAGTGGAGACACTATGAAGAAGTCGGACCTTGATGCTATAATCAACTCCCTTAAATCCTTAAGGGATTCCGGTATTTGTTATTACACTCAAAATTTATTTAAGCCGCTTATTATTGACTCGGGAGCCTCTCACCATATGATTAGTGATAAGAATCTCGTTTTCAATATTGAGCCAGCATAGGGAGTGTTGTAATAGCAAATAGTAACAGGATATCGTTAGTGGAGTTGGGAACTTAGACTTGTTCGGTAAAAAGTCTAGAGCCTTCTACTTAACGGAATTTACCTCGAATTTTTTTTTGGTTAGAAGGGTTGTTATGGATATGAATTGCTATGCTATATTTGGACCTAATGGTGTGCAATTTCAGGATATTGAGACCGGAAGCTTGCTTGGACAAGGAAAAGTGAAAAACAGACTTTATGTCCTTGCAGACCCTAAGTTTTTATCTCGGTCTATTAGCAATAGTTCGGCTGTTTCTATTTCGGCTGTTGGTAGCCCTAGTAATCTTGTTTGGCATTCTAGAGTTGGACATCCTCATTTTCGTGCTATGAAACTTATGTTACCTAATTTTTTGTTTGACAATATCGATTGTGAAGTTTGCATTTTGGGAAAACATTGCAAATCGGTTTATCCTATATCATCTACTATCTATGAAAATTGTTTTGATCTTGTGCATTTGGATGTTTGGACTTCCCCTTGCTCGCCTAGAGATCACCATAAATATTTTGTTACATTCATAGATGAAAAGTCAAAATATACATGGATAACCCTTATGCCATCAAAAGATAGAGTCTTTGATGCCTTTAAAATTTTTGAGAATTACATATCTAATCATTTCAACTCAAAATTGAAGGTACTAAGAACGGATAATGGAGGAGAATACATAAGTAATTCATTCCAAGAGCACCTAACCAAGCAAGGGATTCTACATCAAACAAGTTGTCCATATAACCCACAACAAAATGGGGTTGCGGAAAGGAAAAACAGACACCTAATGGAAGTTACAAGATCCATTATGTTCCACATGAATGTCCCTAGAAGATTTTGGGGAGACGCGGTCATGACGGCTTGCTACCTCATTAATCGGACTCCAACAAAAATACTTGAAGTTGCATCTCCATATAAGGTATTAAACAAAACTGAATCTCCTTTGAATCATTTACGGGTGTTTGGTTGTGTTTGTTTTGTCTTAGTGTCCGGAGAACTTCGGAACAAACTCGAGGCTAAAAACACAAAGTGTATGTTCCTTGGCTATTCCTCCACCCAAAAAAGATATAACTGCTTTGATCCAGATACTCGGAGGGTTCTTGTGTCTCGGGATGTGAAGTTCATTGAGGATCGAGGGTTCTATGACAAAAGGAATTGGGAGGACCTACAAAACCTATCCGAACCAGCAATGGATAGGGCCGCGAGCCTCAAATTTGTTCTTGATCGTCTAGGTGTGTCGGTCCCTCTTCACAACCCCCTAGTACATCTACAACCAGCAATATATCCCGGGAGACAAATTCCCCGAGTGTAACGTCTCGGGTCCCGGACTCCCCGAGTGCTCCTCACTCCCCAAGACCGGCAAATGATGCGGATCTGGAGTACCTTCCTCCCGGACCTGAATTGGCTGCTCCCACAGTGGAACCAACAGCCCAACCACTCCGGAGAAGCACTTGTACTCGCACAAGGGTGTACTACAACAATCAAGCCGCGGCTCATCCGATTCCGAAGAGTTTTTTGGTTGACCTTATACCTTACTACTTTCAAGTCTTCCTTGGTAAGATTGAGAAGGAACATGTCCCTCAAAGCTACAATGAGGCTAAAGAAATCAAGGAATGGGTGGCTGCAGTCAATGATGAAATCCAAGCAATAAGACGGAACCAAACTTGAATAGAAGCAGATTTGCCTCCGGGGAAGAATGTCGTGACCTCTAAGTGGGTGTTCACCATCAAATACCAGAGTGATGGCACGGTTGAGAGTTATAAAGCACGACTTGTTGCCCGAGGCTTTAGCCAAACTTATGGAGTTGACTCTTCCGACACATTTGCCCCGGTGGCCAAACTCCCTACGATAAGGGTCATTCTTTCTTTGGCTACTAACTTATCTTGGAAATTGTGGCAGATGGATGTGAAAAATTCCTTCCTTCAAGGAGAGCTTGATGAGGAAGTATACATGATTCCACCTCCCGGTCTAGAAAGCAAAGCCACCCCCGGTGATAGGAGCCTCGGTGGTGAGGTCTCGGATATGAATTCAACGGCTTGACCTTGGTGAGTCCAAACCGATGAATACTAGTTTTTGGCGGAATTGCGTAAATGAGAACCACAAAGGAGGGTGATTATTCCTCTGATAATTTCGGATCCGTCAAGTTGGAATTCTCACAAGCTTGACTCGTCTCTCGTTCTTGAATCCTCAAAAGAAAGAGAAGGCGGCTAAGTATTCTAACAAAGAGCTTATATAGGCTCAATAGTACAACGGTAATATGCTTAAAATGGGAAGAAAATATCACAAAATTAAGTGTCCAATGGACAAGTGATGAGGGTCGTCGATCTTACAGCTGTTGGAGAAGATTTGGTGATCGGTCTGAATGTCTTAGAGTGTCTCCTGGTCGCCACACATAAGTTTGCAAGCTCTTAAGGGAAGTGGCTCCCAGACTTTCCTTAAACAGATTCGGTTTGGCCCTTCTTCTTGTAAAGCGGGTATCTGGAGGATCCGTCGGGATTTTAATGCGTTCTTGGTCATTTTGGATCACTAAAAGGCCCAAGAATAATCTCCAAGTGGTCCGGAGTGAAGGGCGCTCCTGAGATGGGCTATGTTGCTCGAAAGTTGATATTGTCGCGCATAAGGCCTTAGTGCAGAAGGTCCAACTTGTAAAATTCATAACTTTCGTCTCCGAGCTTCGATTGGGCTGATTGAACCTCGAGTTGTTAGATACTTGAGTCAGGAATCCATTGAAATAAATGGCATGTTCTAATTCTCTTGGTAGCTTCTGGCGCCCCTTGATAAGTGAGCGTATGTCTTCCTGATCCTCTGGGGAAGGTTGTTGGCATGAACTCCTTGCTTGCTGCTTCTGGTCTTGAGTGCTGGGTGATTCATTTAGTTTATACAGCTGAAGGTTGTTGGCGTGAACCCCTTTTTCTTTGACATGTTTCCCAAGGAAGGTCATCTCCCCTTTATCTTTGGCGAATTTTGCCCGAAACTCGACAACCGAGCCTAAACCTTGTCCTGCAGTCGATGGTCTTAGGATCCTACCATCGAGGATCCTATTATTCTCTCCTTCTTCAGTGGGTTTTGTCCTCAAAACTAAGTTACCTGCACCGAGAGAAAGCAAGTTAGGTGTCATTCGGCTTTGAGGGTATAGGATCTTACCTCGATTGTGACTTGTGGGAGAACGCGATGTTGGGTCTGGTGGATTTTCCTTTAGGGGTATACAGGATATCATGCAGTCCACCTCCTCTTTTGACATCTTGAGTGGAATTGGGTCTATAACTCCATTGAAATGAACCAAAGTTCCTTCCGGTTTTGCATCCTTGGTGCATATGTATTCTTCTTTGGTAATCACTTGTTGGTGGCTATTTGGTCGTTCTTCTTTGATTAGCAAAGTTGGTATGATGCTCTTTGACTCTTTCGTGGATCCTATATCTGTCTCAACATCCTTCGACAAAGGCAAATGCATTATACTAGAATTGGAAGGTATAAAATCCGAATTGTCTAGATTATTAATTGGCTTATGTGAATCCATTTTCAGTTCTAGTGTTAAGATTTTAGTCTCTTGCCTAACTAGAAATTTCACAGCCAAGTGACCTTTCTTATGACACCTATAACAAACCACATCTTTCAAATTTGAAGGTTTGAAGGACTTACCTTCCTTTAGTATGACTTGTAGTTTGTGTGATGGTGTATCTCTTATAGGAATTCTTGTGACAGCCTGGGGTGCTTTTTCTTGTGGTTTTGCTGGTCCGCCATTCTGGTTACCGTGAAACTCAAGCCTACTCTCGGCTACGAAAGTCTCCGTCTGGTCGTTTGTGCATCCTCGGTACATGTCTCCATGTTCTTGGTACCTAAAATAAGATAGACCGGTGGGAAAAGACATATCAAAAGTACTAGGTACCTCAAGTGCTTTCAATGTGTTGGTCGCTGTCATTGTTGGCTGGGGCGGGAAAGTTGACTTCTTCTGGATGTGCGGCTTGGTATGTCGGGTTTAGAGCTCATGGTTTTGACCTCGATCAATGTGGGTGGCAGCTCCTTCTGTACGGCTACATGTACATTGGTACATACGTCCGGCGTTCCATGTTCGATGTGTTCTAGTCGTGAATCGAGCTTAGCCAGCTCGGCTTGAATGTGTATGACCATTCCTGTGATGTTGGCTACTACATTTGGTGTCACCATAGAATCTTGGATAATATGCTTTGTTTTACTCATGGATGTTGAAATTGGTGGGTGCTTCACGACGGGCTGTAAAGTCTTCTTTGAGTAACGTTTTGGAGGCAATTGGCGTGTGACATATTGCTCATGAAGAAACCCTTTGAGATTGCTTCAAGTGTACTTTGGTTCTCTATAATATGCACTCCACTCTTCCTCTTGTTTCCACAACGATTGTGCT